>CM041779.1:79341025-79538347 GCA_023374045.1 Limonium bicolor | reverse complement strand
TTCAAAGCTCCATTCTGGTGCCATGAGAAAACTCCATTGATGGGGGAAAATCAAGTTTGAAGAGCTCATTAGCTTCTCCATTCTCTTAAGGTAAAGAAAATGTAAGAAAAACCATGTTTCCACCATTTCTACACATTACCGAAAATTACTACTCATGGGGATTCATTTTTATCCATTGTTCTAGCTTGATTCTATTCTCCAAGGGCTAGAGGAGGTCCTACTTAATTCATATCCAAGCTTGCTTTGAGAATCCAAGGTAAAACATTCAGTTTAATACCTTAGAACACATTTTTAACCTAGGGTTTACTCCTTAAGGTTAGTGTATTGTTTAGTGCTCATATGAGTCATTGGTTATTGATTAGAACATTGGCAAGGGAAGTTTGAGTGGTGGCCGATATTCATTCAAGAAGAAGGTCTAAGGAGGAAGTTAAGATAAGCTTGAGAAAACAAGGTAAAATGCTTACCTAATGGTGGTTTAAGTTTTAAGGAATGAAATTAGATGAGTACCAATGTAGCCTAGGGCTTACATTAGGTAATGGGTTATATAACCTAAGAAAAAGAACTTAAACAAGCTTATGAACTTGTGATTAAGGAGCTAACGAGAATGAGTTAGTAATATAAGTTTAAGGTGGATTTTAAGAGCATTATAACTACTATGAGATTGATGAGTGTATTTGCAGGTTGAAAGCTTATATATGTGGGAAATTCAGTGTTTAAGTTTAAGTCATTTAAGGGCCTAAGAGCCATGTCATTTAAGAGCCTTAGTGCTATGCAATTTAAGATTATTGCAATATATTGAGTTTGTTGTGAATGAGTTGGTTTGGGTGATGAGATGTGATGAGGAGAACTTGAGGTGTGTGTGAGATTATTGTGTGAGAAAAACAATGCTTATGGGCATGATAAAATGCTAAGGAGCTATGGCGAAATTTGAGTAGAAACAGTGTGTGTGGTGGTAGTGGTGAGTTAATGTGACCTAGGACTTACTAGGAATCATTATGAGGAATTTGAGTGGAGATGAGTTAACTAAGGAGTTCTTGAGGTTTAGGATGACCTAGAGATGTCTAGGAGGAGTTAGAGGAATGGTGAGTGTTTTGAGCACACCAAAATCATGAGATGAGGAATATAAGACTTGAGCATAAGTTTAAGGAGAAGGTATGATGCTTAAGGTGATTAAGATATGTTCCAAGGGAATATAATGACTAAGGAAGTACTAGGAAGTTTTAGAGATTGTCTTGATGAAGAGGGGTAAGATAAAGTGTTGGAATGAGTGGTAATGACTTAGGCATTACCTTGGGGGATTTAGGAATCAAGAGAATGTAATTGAGTATTTAGAACTTAGGCAAATGTTGGTAAACAACTAGGAAGGAAATAAGGTGTTGGTGTGTGGAAGCTTAAGCTTGTGAAGGAACTTTTAGTAAATGCTTGAAAGAGTTTTAGATGGTGAGAGATGCTTGGGAGATGATGTTATAGTGGTGAGGAAAACATTGGCATAGTGGTTACATTAAGTATGAACCACCACCTAGAAACCTAGAGGAAAGCATTACAAGAGAAGCATTAATACAAGGAAAATGCTTAATGACTAAGGTGGATTTTGGTGGATGATTTAAGGTATTTAAAGGAGGTTATAAGGTGGGTTTAAGGTGCCAAGATGGTGTTGGACCTATTAGGACACTTGCGGAAGAGTTTGGAATTGGAAGAGCAATTTAAGAGGAAAATCTGTAGTGGACCGACCCAGGGTCCGACCCAGTTCTGGGTCTGTCGGACCTTGCTAACCCAGCAGAAATGTTTCGGCAATAGACCGACCCATAAGGATGGGTCGGTCGGTGGGTCGGTCGGGCAAGATTTAATGAAGGAAAATGTTTCGGTAAGGGACCGACCCAGAGGGTTTGGGTCGGTCGGTCTAGCTCTGGGTCGGTCGGATGGGTTCCAAAAGACGGAGGAGTTTCTGTAATGGACCGACCCAGGGGTTGGGTCGGTCGGTGGGTCGGTCGACCCTTAACACTTAGAAAAAAAAAGAAATTTTGAATTCTAAGAATGGCAATGGGTAATAAGGTATGCCTTTGGTAGGGTAGTAATGATTGAGACCCTAAGAACTTAAGAGATTAAGCTAAGTTAAGTATAAACTTGAAAGTTTAAGATTAAGTTGTAAGATTAAGTGTAAGACCTAAGAGGTGTTAGGTGGGGATCATTAAGGAATTAAGTAAGTTAAACAAGCTAAGTAAGTCATATTAAGTTAAGTGATTAACAACCTAAAACTGAATGAATGTTTTAGGACTTGGGAGTTTGGACTCCGGAAGAAGTAAGCAGCCGAACGACCAACGGTGAACGGTACAGTTGTTTCTTCTTGTGACCTGCTTGCTAACGAGGTGTCCCTCGGCTTGTGTGCTATTTGTTTTGTGTGCTCACTAAACAAGATAAAGCATGCAACCGGAACATATATATATATATTGCGTTGTTGTGTGATGTTTGAAAACTAACACAACATACCGTGAGAACTTACTAACCAATGTTTAGTAAGAAATTGAGTGAGAATAAGGAACGCCCCTAATGAGGGACGATATGAACCGAAAGAGGTTAACCAACAAACATGGTCTTGAGTTAACTACTAACTGGAACTTGAGTGAGGAAACCCGGGACCGATCTCCGGTCATGCATGCTAAGGAAAGGGAGTCGGTATCTATAGCAGATTCGACTTCCGCTTAAGGACTTGTCTTCGGACTTGTGCCTAGGGCCGGTTGCCGGCTCAGCTACGCTGGACTCCCGTCCAGAGTAGGTGGCGTTAAGATGGTGCGGTGGGATCACCTAAATCCCAGGTTCGATTTAGATACGGCCAATCCCTTCCAGGAAAGGTTTGTATATTGAGATTAAGATTAAGATTAAGATAAGATTAAGATAAGTTACAATCATTCCTTTTTAAAGGATGATTTGTATTATTAAGATTAAGATTAAGGTGAGGTTAAGTTAAGTTGCAACCATTCCTTTTTAAAGGATGGTTTGTAATATTAAGATTAATAAGCTACATCCACTCCTCTTTAAAGGATGGTTGTTTCTAAGATTAAGATAAGACTAAGATTGAGGTGAGATAAGGATGGACTAAGTTTAAGAGGGAACATTACTTAAAGAGTTAAATAACTAACTCTCTAATTAAGGGAACGCATTTAAGTCGTTCATTGTGTGTGAACTTTGATTGTTCATATCTGAGTTGTTGTTTACTGCACTTTCTATTATGTTGTGCATCTAATCAACCTCCATGCTATCGACAATTAGTCGTCGTAGCCACGTTAGCTTGGGGGCCATGAGAGGATCGTACCAGCATTCGTGCTGACCCCCTCGGGGGCTTCTTTTTACTACACAGGTGAACATCAGGAGGCGGCCGTCGCGAGAGTAAGAAGGAGTGCAAGTGTTAAGGATTAAGTATGACCTACGAGTTGTGCCTGTACACTCGTGTGGCAATTGAGTTAGTAAGATGTATAGGATGTGAGGGGGTTGTAAGAAGGTTATGTAAATGGTTAAGGTTGTTAGACTAATGTTCGGTATATTCTGTAGTCAGACCGTGGCAAGGTCCTGGATTGTAAAGAATTCCGCTGTGGCATGTGTATATATATACTGTTAAGTTGCGAGACCACGTTTGGATTGAGTTGGGGTGTTACAAAAAGTGGTATCAGAGCGTAGTTACGCTCTGAAGACAAGGAATTACCGAACTTAGGAAGATATTGAGGTTGAGATTGAGTTACGGGCTAAGGGCTGAGAGATAGTGTGTGAGGTGCGTTAGCCAGGACTCCCCGGTGTTTACCGGATACCCATAGTACCTAGGCCCGCCCTCCACATCCCTAACCCTAAATATGTGGAACAAACGCCAGAGAGAAGAAAGCCTTCTCTTACTCGGGAAACCCGATCTGGCAGTTAGCTAACAGTAAGCAATACCTGAAACAACTTGTCGTACAACAGTTATGAAGAACTGGGGGATTTTAAATGGAGCATAGCCGAGAGACAGGCACTACCTAAGGAATACTATCAGTAAGAGAACGGTAATTACCGGCAACATGGGTCGACATGCTACGCAGTCGAAATAACCCGCGATATCAATGGTAAGGAAAGCACTACGCGTGCCATGGATAAGGAAATGATAAGGGACATGAGTACCGGACAGTGGTCCGAAGGAGAATAACAGTGAGATAATACAGAGCATGAGGATTAAGATTACTGGAAGGTCCAGCTAAGGAACGGGAACTCATATAAATGGTTTACCGAAATAGGACTACGATGTAGTGCCTAAAGGACAATCATTACTCAGTAACCACAACAAGATGTGTGGAGACAAGGGCGAGGATTAAGGCATAAGGAAATATTAAGGGGTTCCCTCAGAAAGAGGAACGCCCTGGTAGATGACAGTACTGTCAAACTGCAAGGAAAACTGCCGGATGGTCGGTTATCTAGAATAAGAGATTATTGAAGGAGTCCCGAGGACTACCAATTACATGGAAATTAGAAGGAGGTGTTACTTCCAATGCACCTTGTACCAATAACCCATCCTGCATGGCGCACTTGCCATAGCAAGTGCTACCACGGTTAAGCCACACGAAAAGCCATCAAGGCGAAATAGGAGAACGCTACAGTTGTAGCATATATTAATACCGGATTGTAAATCCATAAGAACAGAAAATAAGACCTTGGAAAGGCCCGATGGCCTGACCATGATGAGATGAACCGACACATCAGCCAGCAGGGAGCTGAGCTTAGATGAAATACTGAACCATATAAATACTAGTAACGATATAACCCACTACAACAACAACCGACAATACGGTAATAGCACAATCCCGAACTCCAAGGGGAAAACCTAAGAGATTGCTCGGTATTGCGAGCAAAAACACTATATAAGCAATGATATACAAGGGATGTATTATAAGATACTATTGAGACTGTTGAAGCATCGACTTACAACGAAAACGGGATAAGACTCTCAGAGTGACCATTAAGGATACCAATAACAACATTCTTCAATAAAGATGTTGGACGACCCAGAAAATAAGGATAAAAGAAATAAACATAAGCTATTACCTACTAAGGACTAAAGATGTACCACCCTGGAAAAGGAAAGCCGGAGGACTACCCCCACAGAGCGGGCATAGTCGAACCGAACAACCGATGAATGACAGTTAACACTGTTTGCTTAACTCATTAACACCCAAGCATGATTGTTCATCAACGGGTGGCGTAGTCAACAGAAGTTGAACGAAGCGTTGAGATGAAGGTATAAGATGCCAGGATGATATCCAACTTGGACACCGTAAGGCAAACGCCTAATACGAACTTATCCTTAATTGCCAAAAGACATAAGTCTAGTAAAATGACAGTATTGTCAAAGACATTAAGTAACCTCAGATCACCTGAATAACTTCCATAGCAGGAAGCAGGATGCAGCAACTTACCATGAAACCCGATACTACATTTAGTATGTAACCTAACGGTGGACAAGGTTCAAGAACCAGAATCTCATAAGGAAGACCTGCAGATGAGTAAGAGTACAAATGATGAACTGAGACGTTAAGTATTAAGAGCCTACGAGCCAAGGATGTTAACCACATCAGAGCCCGAGGCGCAGTAAGTTATAGGAGAGCTTGTTTAAGCCACGAAGGGACTACAATGCGTAGATATGAACGGTTACCAAACCTATAATTTAGATTGGGAAAAACAATACCAAGAAAGGGTACCAATGAGAATATTGAGATAATGCTAAAGACAAGAGCGGAGAACGAACCATGCCTTTAGGGTGGGGATACCTCTCCTTGTTGTGAGGCCATGAGTGGGAATGAACCCCTCAGAAGGGCTTTCACCTGTTAGAAATAAAATACACTTTAATTAGAAAATGGAAATTATGGACTTTGAGATCACCTTAGAACATACCAGATACACTTGAGTAATAAGGAAGGTCGCACAGATAGACCCCATATCCAACACCCAGGATGTAAGAATTAGTAATGGGCAGAGATAAACATTGTGACTGCACATTATGGCACGTCAATTAATCAATGCTCAGAAGAGCTTATGATTCAGTGGATGACTTCTTCAGTAATCAGTTAAATCACATGGTAGATAACATCATTAAGGACGAGAGAAAGCGAAAGAGATTTGCCTACTTACGAATCTGAGATTGGAGCAGATTATCTTCATATCAAGAGTCAACTATTTTACAACACGGTACGACAACCGCCTATGCCGGAATGAAAGAACTCCCAGTGTGTTTACACCAAGAAGGGATTGAGTATAAGTTAAGACATTAGAATAAGTGAGTAAGAGGTTGCACCATTAATGGGCAACATGGTAAAGGCCAACTACCACGGTAGTAGTGGTCGTAAGTACAATAGTTAGATAAATGGATTAAGTCATGGTACGCGGTAAGGCGACCATTATGTATGAGCCGTCAAATATGGACACTGAGGCAATTAGATTTATGAGTTAAGACCAGTATAAGTAAGGAAATAAGATGGTAGACGAGCTGTGCATTGATGCCAGTAGTCTGGACCTAGTTAGGTAAGATTTTACAGGAAGCACACTACCCATTCCTTAAGGAACTGGAAGTGCTTTCCTAATAGAAGGAATATGAGAAAGAAGATAAGAGGCTCTATGAAAAGAGACCTCAGATATTAAGTGACCGAATCAATACGGAATACAGGAAGGAGCTAGAGCATACCATACCCGAGAACACAATAATGGATTTTCCTTGATTAACATCAAGAAGAACAATGAATGTTATTATGGAACAATGAAAGAGGAGATCGACAACAGAATACTTCATAATTAGCAATAGCTAAACGTGTGACGGACACTATGAGTTTACTAAAACGAGACGTGGGACGACTGCACCCCATAGGGGCTTGCAGGCCTGACACGCTCATTTATGAGTTAGTTGGGTAAGTAGTAATGTACCAGTAAGGTACCCCATGCATGTGAACGAGTGGTGTAAGGAACACGGGAAGTAGTCGACTCCGTACCACCGACAACGACGCAAGATCAGACAAGAGCAGCTACTACCACAAACAGTTGAAGAGAAGAATTCAGTTGAACCAGTAACGCAAGGGAATCAGAGAACAGATAATTAAGAACTATGAAGTGCGAAGAGCACGGATTGTTAAGTACGGACATTGGACATGTCTTAAGATGTAAGGGATTAAGACTGTAAAGCGCGATATGCACTAAACAGTAGTTTCAGACTAAGAATCATCCTCAGACTAAAGGTCAGTTGGGGAGAACAATTTAGATGTTCGAGAAAATACTAAGAATATGAGCGTAAGATCTTCAAGGAGAATGGATAGACGAGTTATAACTCATTAAGGCCGTGTATATATAAAGATAACACGTGTCCATTGAGAGACTAACATTCCTAAACAGTAAGGATGCAGAAGGATATACAATCCTATCAAAAGCTAAGTGAGGCAGTTAAGCCTAAGAACATCAGAGTGGCGCAGCGAAAGCTAGCAGATCACTACCTTTGAGATTAGACCAAACTAAGTTAAGGAAACGGTAAAAGTACCGTTAAGAATCCTCGATACAGAGACTAAGTCATTTCTGATCGAATTATAAATAAGATAGATAACGTGGAAGCTAGAATGCTTGGTAAGAATTAGACATCTTGAACTTATGTTCAAAGATCATGTAATGTTGATTATGTGGGCGTAATCCATTTTAAGGGGGGTAGAGCGAAAACCGATTATCGTACGTTTGAGTACTTAGTACATAAACTATGGTGTGCATAGCACACAAAATAATTTGAGAATATGTTTTACATAAACATTTTAAGATAAATCATGGTTATTACACACAGAAGATGTGAATACCATACATATTAAGTACCTATCTTGTTAACTCCGGTGTGAGTACAAGTTAAGAGAATTAAGGAAGAGGATTAAGGAGACTTAAGGAATAAGGAATATATGAGGTAAGTCGATATGAGACTATGTGTGAGATAGAATAAGATAACACTATGAGATATTATTTGATATGAGCATGAGGAAGGATATAGTAATGATATGTGGTATGAGACTGATATGGAATTTAGTAGGAATTTAAGTCTGGAGGTAGTTACTAAGAGATGAATTGAGGATGTTTGATGGACTTAGTCCACACTTTGGAGATGTATTGATTATGTTTAGAAGAACTAAAAAGATAGAAAATTGGACATGAGTGAATTATCTGATGTTGAAAATGACGTGGGAGGTGGAACTTGATTTTCTAGGGATCAAGGGAAACCGAACACAAATTGGAGTGGAAGGATGGTTCTACACTGATGCTGATCACATCAGGGTAGGATTATTCCTGAAACTCCCTACCAGTGGTCACAAGTAAATCACACTAAGGATAGAGGCCTTAGGATAAAAAAAAAATGAAATTGGAGTTGCTTGTATTTTTAATTAGAGGAATTATTCCTCACATGACCTCGTAAAAAGGATTACCTTTTTACTGAGTCTCGCCCATGAAGTCGAGGACGCACGAGCCTTTGTCTTCGGACCGGTGACATGGGGAGAGCAGCGTGTTTTGTATTCTAGCCCATGGTGACGAGGACGAATGAGCCATTGTCTACGGACCGGTGACATGGGAGAATACGTTGGAAGTTATGTGAATGTTTTAATCATCAAAAGGAACAAAAGGAATTTTGAGTGCTACACATGCTTAAGCATGTTGTGTGATATTTAAGTATAAGAATGTGGAGGATCCAATGATCCAATGAGATTAAGTATACATAAGTATGATCTATATGATCTAAGGAATGAGGTAATACATGTATTCTAATGAGATAAGATGCATGGGAACTTTGGGGACAAAGTCCTTTTAAGGGGGGTAGATTGAAATACCCCAAACCTAAGTATGCTAAGTGAACATCAAATTATGATGTAGTAGGGCTAAAATATGCCTTAGAATGATTGGTAGTCAATTTAAACCAAGGAAAACACAAAAAGTGCCTTAAAGGCAATCAGGGCAAAAACGTGCTCTAAGCTTGGAGAGACTTGGGTGAGTACCCAAATATCATGATAAGACCTTAGTAATATTCTAATGGTCATTTTAAATCAATTAGCAAAGAAAACCAAGCTTGAAAACAAGTTAAAACACAAAATGTGCTTTAAGGAGTCTTAAAGCACATTTTGAGAAATTGTCTTAGAATTGAGTTTGAGTGGCTAAATGTCCATCATTACTCTTTAATCAACATGTGTACTAATTAGTATCACATTAGGAGGTCTAAATCAATGGGAAATCAAAATTTCCCGATTATGTGCCTTGCTTAGTGAATAGTAACTATTTAGTGACTAGTTTAAGTTTTAATCAATATAAGTCAATTAATTGGTCAACCAAAGACCATGTTAGCCTTATACTAAGAGGGTGGCCGGTTTTTATGTGGGGAGTCACCACATGAGTCATCAAATGAGAAAGGAAAAGAAGAGATAAGTAAAGAAGTTACTATTTGCTTTATAAAAGCAAAATATCTTATATTAGCTCACTTTTCTCCTCTTTCCTTCATTTCTTCTTCTTCACCCACGGTTTCTTCTTCTTCTCTCTGTTCCAAACCGAGAGAGCTGCTCTTCCATGGTTCTCCATCTTCAATCACTTGCCAAATACAACTCCAAGCTCCAAATCCAAAACAAATTGCATATTTGTCTTAGTTAGGTCAAGACCTATCTTTCTATCTTTTCAAATATTTCAAAGCTCCATTCTGGTGCCATGAGAAAACTCCATTGATGGGGGAAAATCAAGTTTGAAGAGCTCATTAGCTTCTCCATTCTCTTAAGGTAAAGAAAATGTAAGAAAAACCATGTTTCCACCATTTCTACACATTACCGAAAATTACTACTCATGGGGATTCATTTTTATCCATTGTTCTAGCTTGATTCTATTCTCCAAGGGCTAGAGGAGGTCCTACTTAATTCATATCCAAGCTTGCTTTGAGAATCCAAGGTAAAACATTCAGTTTAATACCTTAGAACACATTTTTAACCTAGGGTTTACTCCTTAAGGTTAGTGTATTGTTTAGTGCTCATATGAGTCATTGGTTATTGATTAGAACATTGGCAAGGGAAGTTTGAGTGGTGGCCGATATTCATTCAAGAAGAAGGTCTAAGGAGGAAGTTAAGATAAACTTGAGAAAACAAGGTAAAATGCTTACCTAATGGTGGTTTAAGTTTTAAGGAATGAGATTAGATGAGTACCAATGTAGCCTAGGGCTTACATTAGGTAATGGGTTATATAACCTAAGAAAAAGAACTTAAACAAGCTTATGAACTTGTGATTAAGGAGCTAACGAGAATGAGTTAGTAATATAAGTTTAAGGTGGATTTTAAGAGCATTATAACTACTATGAGATTGATGAGTGTATTTGCAGGTTGAAAGCTTATATATGTGGGAAATTCAGTGTTTAAGTTTAAGTCATTTAAGGGCCTAAGAGCCATGTCATTTAAGAGCCTTAGTGCTATGCAATTTAAGATTATTGCAATATATTGAGTTTGTTGTGAATGAGTTGGTTTGGGTGATGAGATGTGATGAGGAAGAACTTGAGGTGTGTGTGAGATTATTGTGTGAGAAAAACAATGCTTATGGGCATGATAAAATGCTAAAGGAGCTATGGCGAAATTTGAGTAGAAAACAGTGTGTGTGGTGGTAGTGGTGAGTTAATGTGACCTAGGACTTACTAGGAATCATTATGAGGAATTTGAGTGGAGATGAGTTAACTAAGGAGTTCTTGAGGTTTAGGATGACCTAGAGATGTCTAGGAGGAGTTAGAGGAATGGTGAGTGTTTTGAGCACACCAAAATCATGAGATGAGGAATATAAGACTTGAGCATAAGTTTAAGGAGAAGGTATGATGCTTAAGGTGATTAAGATATGTTCCAAGGGAATATAATGACTAAGGAAGTACTAGGAAGTTTTAGAGATTGTCTTGATGAAGAGGGGTAAGATAAAGTGTTGGAATGAGTGGTAATGACTTAGGCATTACCTTGGGGGATTTAGGAATCAAGAGAATGTAATTGAGTATTTAGAACTTAGGCAAATGTTGGTAAACAACTAGGAAGGAAATAAGGTGTTGGTGTGTGGAAGCTTAAGCTTGTGAAGGAACTTTTAGTAAATGCTTGAAAGAGTTTTAGATGGTGAGAGATGCTTGGGAGATGATGTTATAGTGGTGAGGAAAACATTGGCATAGTGGTTACATTAAGTATGAACCACCACCTAGAAACCTAGAGGAAAGCATTACAAGAGAAGCATTAATACAAGGAAAATGCTTAATGACTAAGGTGGATTTTGGTGGATGATTTAAGGTATTTAAAGGAGGTTATAAGGTGGGTTTAAGGTGCCAAGATGGTGTTGGACCTATTAGGACACTTGCGGAAGAGTTTGGAATTGGAAGAGCAATTTAAGAGGAAAATCTGTAGTGGACCGACCCAGGGTCCGACCCAGTTCTGGGTCGGTCGGACCTTGCTAACCCAGCAGAAATGTTTCGGCAATAGACCGACCCATAAGGATGGGTCGGTCGGTGGGTCGGTCGGGCAAGATTTAATGAAGGAAAATGTTTCGGTAAGGGACCGACCCAGAGGGTTTGGGTGTCGGTCTAGCTCTGGGTCGGTCGGATGGGTTCCAAAAGACGGAGGAGTTTCTGTAATGGACCGACCCAGGGGTTGGGTCGGTCGGTGGGTCGGTCGACCCTTAACACTTAGAAAAAAAAGAAATTTTGAATTCTAAGAATGGCAATGGGTAATAAGGTATGCCTTGGTAGGGTAGTAATGATTGAGACCCTAAGAACTTAAGAGATTAAGCTAAGTTAAGTATAAACTTGAAAGTTTAAGATTAAGTTGTAAGATTAAGTGTAAGACCTAAGAGGTGTTAGGTGGGGATCATTAAGGAATTAAGTAAGTTAAACAAGCTAAGTAAGTCATATTAAGTTAAGTGATTAACAACCTAAAACTGAATGAATGTTTTAGGACTTGGGAGTTTGGACTCCGGAAGAGAGTAAGCAGCCGAACGACCAACGGTGAACGGTACAGTTGTTTCTTCTTGTGACCTGCTTGCTAACGAGGTGTCCCTCGGCTTGTGTGCTATTTGTTTTGTGTGCTCACTAAACAAGATAAAGCATGCAACCGGAACATATTATATATATATATTGCGTTGTTGTGTGATGTTTGAAAACTAACACAACATACCGTGAGAACTTACTAACCAATGTTTAGTAAGAAATTGAGTGAGACTAAGGAACGCCCCCTAATGAGGGACGATATGAACCGAAAGAGGTTAACCAACAAACATGGTCTTGAGTTAACTACTAACTGGAACTTGAGTGAGGAAACCCGGGACCGATCTCCGGTCATGCATGCTAAGGAAAGGGAGTCGGTATCTATAGCAGATTCGACTTCCGCTTAAGGACTTGTCTTCGGACTTGTGCCTAGGGCCGGTTGCCGGCTCAGCTACGCTGGACTCCCGTCCAGAGTAGGTGGCGTTAAGATGGTGCGGTGGGATCACCTAAATCCCAGGTTCGATTTAGATACGGCCAATCCCTTCCAGGAAAGGTTTGTATATTGAGATTAAGATTAAGATTAAGATAAGATTAAGATAAGTTACAATCATTCCTTTTTAAAGGATGATTTGTATTATTAAGATTAAGATTAAGGTGAGGTTAAGTTAAGTTGCAACCATTCCTTTTTAAAGGATGGTTTGTATTAAGATTAAGATAAGCTACATCCACTCCTCTTTAAAGGATGGTTGTTTCTAAGATTAAGATAAGACTAAGATTGAGGTGAGATAAGGATGGACTAAGTTTAAGAGGGAACATTACTTAAAGAGTTAAATAACTAACTCTCTAATTAAGGGAACGCATTTAAGTCGTTCATTGTGTGTGAACTTTGATTGTTCATATCTGAGTTGTTGTTTACTGCACTTTCTATTATGTTGTGCATCTAATCAACCTCCATGCTATCGACAATTAGTCGTCGTAGCCACGTTAGCTTGGGGGCCATGAGAGGATCGTACCAGCATTCGTGCTGACCCCCTCGGGGGCTTCTTTTACTACACAGGTGAACATCAGGAGGCGGCCGTCGCGAGAGTAAGAAGGAGTGCAAGTGTTAAGGATTAAGTATGACCTACGAGTTGTGCCTGTACACTCGTGTGGCAATTGAGTTAGTAAGATGTATAGGATGTGAGGGGGTTGTAAGAAGGTTATGTAAATGGTTAAGGTTGTTAGACTAATGTTCGGTATATTCTGTAGTCAGACCGTGGCAAGGTCCTGGATTGTAAAGAATTCCGCTGTGGCATGTGTATATATATACTGTTAAGTTGCGAGACCACGTTTGGATTGAGTTGGGGTGTTACAGTGTGAAATTTATATAGTTTTATAGGTGCTTGGTCATTATTTTATGTAACTTTTTACGCACCTTCTCACACTTATCCTATGCTTTTTGTAACTCTTACTTTGGGTAGGAACTAATTCCAATTTATATGATAAAATCAGGAAATGATGACAGAAATGCATAGTTCGCCTCACGAGCTTTCCAACGCAACAAACGGCGAGTCAAACGGACTTATAACGAAGAATCGGGAGCCGGTTGAAGATTGCAGTATATCAGTATATATATATATATTATCGCATGACAACCGCCCCCTGTACATCGTCCGCCTCGCGGACTAGACACAGGCGTCCGCCTCGCTGAAATACCCCAAACCTTGATATGTGGTTTAAATATCAAATTATGGTATGTAAAGGCTAAAAAGTGCCTTAGTAACATCAGTGAACAATTTAAACCATAATAAATGCAATAAAGCATTAAGACACAGTTTGAGCAAAAACATGCTCTAAGCTATGAGTGAACTTGGTTAGGACCCAAAGAGCCTACCAAGACTTGATAACATTTAATTATGATTTAATAAGGCTAAATAAGTCCTTAAGAAACTTTGGTGGACAGTTAAACCAAATAAAACATAAGAAAATACCTTAAAGTCAATATGAGCAAAAATGTGCTCTAAGCTTGGGATGAATGTGTATAAGACCTAATGGTCATACCTATACCTTATTTATATGTTAATGAACATATTGAATCAATTACTAAAGAAAACCAAGCTTGAAAACAAGTTAAAACACAAAATGTGCTTTAAGGAGTCTTAAAGCACGTTTTTGAAAAATTGTCTTGTAAATGAGTTTTGAATGGCTAAATGTCCATCATTACTCTTTAATTAACATGTGTACTATATAGTATCACATTTGGGTGGCCATATTAGTGGGAAATCAAAAATTTCACTTCTATGTGCCTTAGTTTGTGAATAGTAACTTTTATAAGCTAGTTTGTAACATATGATGTTATAAGTAATTAAATGAGTCAATGAAGACTATATTACCCTTCTAATTAAATGGTGGCCGGTTTTTGTAGTAGTGAGTCACCAAGTTGTAAAATAAATCAAATAAGTAAAGTAAAACTTTAAGGAAAGTACTATTTGCTTTATAAGTTACAAATATCTTCTTAAAGCAAACTTATCTCCTTCTCTCTTGTCCTTCCTCCATTTCACACGGTTCCAACTCCTTCTTCCTCTCTTCTTCTTGTTCTCTCTCGGTAATGTATCACCACCACCATGGAAGTCCACCTTTGAACACTTGTAAAATCTAGCTCACTTATCCAAATTTAATTTCAAGACCACCATTCTTCTAGTTGGAGCAAGCTCTACACTTCTATCTTTTTAAATCTTCAAGAACTCAATTTTGGTGCCATGGAGATTCACCATTGAAGGACCTTGAGCCCATCTTTTCACATATTCTTGTTCTCCTTTGCTTCAAGGTAAGGAAACTCAAAGAAAATCCATGTTTCCTCCATGTTTTCATGTTGTCCGAAAATTCACCTCACAATGGTGTATTTATCTTGCTTGTTTTAGCTTCATTTGAATCTTCCAAGGGCTAGGAGGAGTCCTCTCTTGATACTTGTTCAAGTTCTCTTCCAATTCCAAGGTAAAACAATTACCTTAATGTGTTAAAACAATATGTGTAACTAGGGTTTACAATGAGGTGAAGCACAATGCTTGAATACTCATTCTATTGTTTGTATAATGTTTAATAGTTGAAAAGGGATCAAGTACCCCACCGGTTTGTAAGGAAACAAGAAAGAAGTTTGTGAGGAAAAAGAGGTAAACAAACTATCTCAATGTAGTTTAAATGCCTTAGGAAAATGAGCTTGATTTGCTTGATAAAATACCTAAGGAGCCAATGGTGAGTGACCTAGTAAAGTGTTCTCAAGGAGACTAGTAAAGAACATATGTTTTGGTGTATGTATTTGCAGGTCAAAGGCATTATTTATGTGGGAAATTCAGTGTTTAAGGTTATGCAATTTAAGGGCCTAAGAGCCATGCTATTTAAGGGCCTAAGTGCCAAGCAATTTAAGTTATGCACTATATTGTGATGTAGTGCTTAATGTGTGAAGTTTGTGTATAAGAATGTGTTTGATGGATTTTAGGTGTTTTGAATGAAATAAGGTAAAAACCTAAGTGTTTGGATGTGAGTATATACAAGAGAAGCTATGGCCAAATTTGGGAAAATGTGTGAGAAGTTCTAAGTGTTTTAAATGGTTTTGGTGAACTAGGAGGTGTTAAAGGTGAATAAATGTTTACTTGAGAAGAAAACATGTGTTAAGGTGATTTGGAGTGATGCAAGGATTTAGGTGTTGTCTTGGAAGTTCTAGGAACTCAATGGGTGTTTTGTGAATGTATTAAAGTCTTGGAGAAATTGTTTAAGGTTTAGGTAAGGTTGGTGTTCAAGGAACAAGTGATGTTTAGGTATGATGTGAAAAAGGAGATTTAGTTAGTAAGAAAAGAAGTCGAGAGGTGGTGATAAGGTGTAGAGGATACACCTTGGTATTGTGGTCATTATAGGTGAAATGCCACCTAGAAATCATAAGGAGAAAACATTGTAAGTGTTAGGAATTTTGTGGAGATATAAGTAAAGGTTTAAGGAATTAGGAAAAATAGTTTTGTGAGTGTTTAAGAATATCTTAAAGGTGTGTTTGAAGTGCCAAATGATGTTAGAACACATTAAGAGGCCTTAGGAGAAGTTTGGTGAAGATTTGGCAAAGTTTGGGTAAGTTTAGAAGGCGACCGACCCAGGGGTCCGACCCAGTTTTGGGTCGGTCGAGCCTCTGTTAGATGTTAGGAAAGTGTTCGGTAATGGTCCGACCCAAAAGGGTGGGTCGGACATGGGTCGGTCGGTCAAGTTTCAAAGGAAGAAAATGTTCGCACATGGTCCGACCCAGTCGAGTGAGTCGGACGTGGGTCGGACGGGCATGATTATAAGGAAGTAAAAGGGTTCTGTAATGGACCGACCCAGATGTGGGTCGGTCGGTGGGTCGGTCGGACCAAAAACATGGTTTAAGGTTATGAAATGATATGTGATGATGGGGATTGGTAGGTAATGATGTTATAAGGATGTTAAGGACATGTTAGGTGAGTTTTAATGACACCTAAGTGGGTTAAAAGTTGTATTAAAATGTGAGAGTAAAACAAGTTAAAAATGTTAAGTTATGTAACTAAGTTAACGGGGAAAAATTAAGCATTGACATTAAATGATCAAGCAAACCCCGATGTTAATGAAAACACGTGTGATGTTAACAGTTGTTCGAGAATTGCTCGAGGAACATAAATGGACAGGATAAGTGGACTCCGGTGACAGGTATGGTTTTCTTGCAACCTGCGTCCTACCGGATTACACCGGCTTGTATGCCAATGTGTTTTTCTGTATGTTTGCCACGTTGTAAGATAAAACATGTAATGAGTTTACTGTAATTCATATATGTGGCGTGTTCAACTCCGATACCATTTAACCTCGGCGGTGTTAACCTTAGTTAACTGAGTCTAGGATCACATGAGAGTTGGTATTCGGATTAAACGACCCGAACCATGGGGCGTTCTAACCACGGCTATGCGTGAGTTGATTATGTGATGTGGTGTATGTGAATGTAGGGATCTCCCTTGTATGTTTAACCCAGTTCTAATACTGTATGAGTGTAGTTATGATAAACTCCATAGTGGGGTTCTAACTAATGTCTAAAAGTAAGTATGTACTAACAGTGGTGAGGAATCCGGTTTGGCCGGTCGCGCGTTGTTTGGGAGAGGGTATCCTTTGTAGCCTTACCCTTCTCTTTGTTATGGTTGTTTCCCTCACGGGTTATGATCTCCCATTAGCTTACTCCAAAGCTTAGCTATTCTGACTTATGATCGGTTTAGGGGGAACATGTGTTTGTGTGGTGTGTTCGGGCCTCCAAACCCGAACCGCCTTAACTTAAGTTACTCGTCCAACTATTAGGACGGTAATGAGTGTTGTTGTTATTGTATAACGAGCTTATCATGAGACTGGCAACATTCTCTAGGCTCACCAGTGTGTAAACAATGTTTGGGTCGGTTCCTAAGAGAACCATTCCCGTTGTGTTATGTGTTTTGTTGTGATGCAGTATTCATTGCGGTATTATGTTGTGTACGTAGAAACGTGCAAAGTATTGTTAAGTGTTGTATGTAGTGTATGTTGTAGGTTGTATAATGTGGAGTGTGTGGATCATGGATATGACTCCCAGTTTGTGATAAGAGGCGTTTAAGGATAACCCGATTTAAGGGTATGTGCCGTCTATTAAGGAAGTAGCTCCGTTGGAGGAGAAACACTCTAGGGATGATGAATACCATGGGTGACTTGTTAAGTAGGATGTATTATCCGATTGTTGAGCCCATTGAGGCGAAATGTTAAGTGTTGTGTGTTTATTGTCACATGCATGATTTAAATATAATCAACTGCATGCTAAGACGACAATTAGTTGTGCGTGGCCCGGTAGCATGTGGGCTGCGGGATTACCATACCAGCAAAGGTGCTGAGCCCCTTGGGGCCACCCCTTTCTCTTCTTTTCCTATTTCAGGTATGAAGTGCTGGAAGCCGTTCGAGAGTAGGACGGGTAGTCATTGTACATGGGTAAACTTTTAAGTGTATGTATACAGTAGGTGTAGTAAGACCGAAATTGTTGTCGGCAACAGTTTATAAATACTCGGTATAGTTGATAAGGTGTATATTATTGTTGTTGTTAATGGAAAGGGATAATAATGTATAGTTGCTCGGGAATTTAGCCCATCAGACCGGTACAATGTATATGGATTAGCCTTGTTAGCCACGTGGGTGGCTAACGGCGTGTAACACCAGGGAGTTAAGTAATGTGATGAGGTTTGTAATTCCGCTGCAGTTTATTGTAAGTGTGATAATGTTGGATGGGGTGTTACACTCGCGGACAGGACAGAGGCGTCCGCCTCATAAGTGGCGGACAAGAGTATTACAACCGCCAGGCGGACATCAGAGAAGCTACCGCATGTTAACTAGCGGTCAAGGAGGCGGAAGCAATAGAGACAACCGCCTGATTTCGAGCGGACAAGAGAGGCAGGACCGCCTGGCGGACATGCATACATGCGCACGCCAGAACAGGATTTCAACACCGAACAGTTTTCTTCTCCATTCGCGTGCGCCGCATTCGAACTGCTACTTCATTAATTGCTAACGTCGCCCACCTTAATTTCTGCACGCGTGACTAGCTCTGCAATCAATTGCTCTGCCCCCGATGAAATCTCTGACTCAAATCTTCACCGATCTGCACCAACTCCACCGCCTCTACTCGCTAGCTCACTATCCCTGTCACTTCTCCGTTGTCTGCTTCTGAAATCCTCCGCCTATATAAACCCACGCTCTGCAAGTTAAAAATCATTGAGTCATTCACCCACGATCCAGTCATTCACGCACCTATCAGTCGATCCATTCACTCCATTCACTTCATCAAAAATCGCTCCACTCCATTCACAAACCCATTCACAAAATCACCCGACACCATACTACTCCATCGCCCCCACCTTCACCTTTTCCATTTCACAAACAATTCACTTACGTACACATCCATTTACAATTCACAAATCATTCGACCACCACCACAAAACTCACGCCCCACCATTCTCCGTATATTATCATCTACCTCAAATCTATTCCGGTCTGTCAGATTAACGGAGCAGCTTCGGAGTCAGCGAAACAGATGATTTCTTTTACTCTCGTCTCTGCTCATTTATTTAATATGTCCGGCTAGATTAATTATACTCTGGGAGATGGTTATTATTAGTTTGTTTTAATTGTGCACTTTATTTTACCGGTTTAAGTTAATTATAATTTGATACGATTAATGTTATTATCTCGCTTTTTAATAAATTACATGAGTTTATTAAATTGCTTTACGAAATCTATTTTGATCAGATCCGTGATAAATAGATAGGTCATATTAATTGTTATGTCTGTGGAAAAAATTATTCTGATTGAATAAATATAGTATTTCAGATGCAAAATTATATTCCTTTTAACTAGCCGTTTTGTAACACCCCTACTCTGATCGGCTCCTAATCATCTTACTTAACAACATAATCGCAGCGGTAATCTCAACAACTCAACTACTGGTGTCACCGTTCTCACTCGCCCATACGAGTAATAACGTGCTTCCTGATATATTCTTACATACGAAACATTTTCTCGCAGTGACAACAAGAGATAGATCTAAACTTCCCAAACCAAAATGTAATACATTCACAGTGAGCTTTCTAAGTATCCAAAACCTATACACGTTTCTAGGTTCGTATCAAAATGAAACAGTGCATGTTCGAATAACTGTAATCATACTACCCAGCGCGTCACTCTCTTTGCCGACACCGGAAGTTGCATACCTGCAAAAATGGTAGTTTGTGGTATGGAATCAGCCCCTGCTGAGTATGTTATTACCTGACTGTCATGCACCCTCGGACCATTCAGTTATTTGGTCGAGAGCATGCAAACCATTTTCATGCAAATAGTTTAATATTAAAACTGTAAAGCAACATTATATTTTGCAGTAAACTCAAATAACAAATAAGCCCCCGGCTCCACACATCGCATCGTAATAGACCACTGAAAGCGTTATAACGCTTATATGAGTACGTAGACTCCACTCCAACAACACCTGAAAGTTCATAGTTGAGTACGTCGACCCGTTCGACGAACAATCCACAAAATCCACACACGAGCACAGTGACTCGACTCATCCAGTTCACACACAGATATAAGTACAGTTTATTTAATTAATCCAATTCACAACACACACTTATGAGTACAACGACTTATTCAATCAACACCACCAACATACCACACATAACCACACAGCATAACCAGTGAACAACAAGGCGAAACAACGAGAATTATAAACGAGTATGAACTCTCGTCTTTGGCATGCACGCCCACATAATGTTCGCCTAATGTACGAGTTATTATAATCGTTCGTAATTGTTCGGTCATGTCTAATGACAACGTCTCATTAGAACGACGTGTCTCTAAGTTACCCATCTCTTTGGCGGGTCACCCACGGCAGTAGCCACTCCAGCGGTAGAGTCTCCGTCCTACGAACAATCTGTAGTTCGTTGGAAATTTATCCTGATACTTACGGTTACCACACGGTATCCTAGTATCGTTAATGGATCACATTTCACAGCAAGAGCCACATCCTCTTGATAACTTATCTATACCATCGCATCGTTTTATTACTTCCTTTAACACAATAGACTAAGGTCGTTAGTCCAATCCTGAGTATGTCGACTCGGGATCCAGTGTTAGATACGAGAGCGGCGTTAAAGAGGCCAATGCTCCGTATATAAGTCTCAGATAATATATATCTTATTATCCTGATGCTACAACGTTTACTTACGTTCCTTATGTTACACATACAAGATAGCATCACTGCCGCTAGTTCGTTTTATAATATGTTCATATATACGAACGGTACTGTTATCGCATGACAGTAATAGTAAAGCAGCATTAATACACAACTCAAGCATATTAATTCACACAAGCAGACATTCAATCTTATCACAGATTTTCACACAATGTCTGAACTGAGGGAATCCTCAGAGACAATCAAGCCACATAAATAACATACCGTTCACCCTGGTGTATTACGGTGGAGTATGAATCAGCAAGATCCTATGCTCCGTGTGTCGTCTCTAACAGTCTATACAATACATAATGCTACTGATTAGCATACTGTATAACAACACAAAATTCTACGGTACCCCGTACCGTCACTAATAACTCCCGGTTAACCCCCCGTTATTAACTGTCAATGTTGGTCGGGCTTTCGGTTTAACTCGAGATTGGAAAAGTGTTACATTACATGCGTAGTCTTATCTCGTATATTAACATACTTATTGTTGGACTTTGTTATCGCATGTAACTTAAACGTATATTTGTAGATCGTATAGTTTGTTTCTTTATTGCATGTATGATTCTTCGTCATGCACTATACATCTCACCTTAGTATTTATTTTTCTAAGGTTAGTTTTTCCAAGTGTAATGTTGTATAATTCATATGTACAAATACTTTGAATTATATAAATCCTTATTATTTCATGTACACTCTTAACATTAGAATTCCATATCCAATGTTTATAATTCTTTTCCCTTCATCTCATATCATTTTAATTGTGGTAACACATAGTTATTGAACTATATTATATTTTCCACACTATGACATATATTATTTATGTATATGCATTATAGGGCTATTTATTATATGGTAAGTCATTATAATATATATTCATTCTTTTTGATGAATACCTCTTATATTATAAATGTTATAGCTCTTATAACATAAAAACCATATTATAAACTTCATTCCAAAATAGTAATATTTCCGAACAGCACCTATAATTCCCAAATATTTACAAAATCCACCACATAATTTATATAATGTTATATTATAGTTATATAACATATATTATGACATTTAAGTCATTAAAACAATTATAACCTATAGTTATATTTTGTTATAAAATCCAAACAGCACTTAAACTCTCGGTTTTTTAATTAATTCCCACCAACTTCCATAACTTACAAATCAATCCCAAAAATATATTCCATTGTTACACTTATAATGTATACCTTATATTATAATCCTTAAACCTTAATATAATTATAACCCATAGTTATAATTTCTCCAAAATGCCGAGCAGACCCCATGGTCTATTTAAATTTAATTTCCACCACTTAACTTTCTATATTCACCAATTTACCCCATTTTTAAACATATAGTTCTAATATCACCAAAACTATATATTATACATATATCTTCATAAAACCTTATATATAATCCCAAAAATTACCAAACCATACCAAAAGGTTATAAATATCATTATTAACCTTATACTTCCTCTAAATCTCGGTTTTACCACATATGTTACCCATGTGTAACAATGTTATGAAATATCTTATAATATACCTAGATAATTCATATAAACTCCAAATTTACCCAAATCAACTTCTAAAAATCCCTAATAATCTAAGGTTTGTACTAAGCTCCATTTAGTACCCCTAGTTTTCGGAAATCACAATACCACCCCAAGACTTATAAATCTTTTACAATTTAATTACTATCTTAATATAAGGTAGTATTTTAATTCCTTAAATTCTCCAAACTTGGTCAAGGTCTCCTACATAGTCAACTTTGACTACTAATACCAATTGGGACCCAAACTTTCGGTAATTACCAACACAACCCCATACTTTTCTATTTTTACAATTTTTACCCAAAACTTTATAAAATGTTATACTTCTTATTAAATTCATTTAAAAACCCTAAATTGCTCTTAATTTACCCACGGCTTTCTAATTCCTTAATAATTACGAATTGGCCCCAACTTTAATTATAAGCATAAATAAAACTAAATAAGCTTATAAACTTAAATTAAAATGGCCTAATGACATGGCCTTATTACAACCTTGAACTTGCAAAATAAATTACACAATAAATGTCTCAAAATATCACATATATATTCGGCCTCACTTAGGTTTAATTATTTTCCACATAATGTCATAATTTGACCATTATGTTAATTAAATCCTTTAAATGACTAGCTTAATTTATCTTAGCCCTTTTTTCCATTTTTAGGTCAATATGACCTATATATATACATTCACTCTCGGCCATATATATATATATGCTTAAAAATTACAAAAATCATAAGTTTAAGGTGTTTATACCTTGATTTATCCTTGTATAGGCTCGGTCACTTGTAGGAAAATTCACCACTTGATTTAGACATGTTTAATACACAAAAACAAGATATGGTTACACTCCAAGCTTGAGCTTAACCATAAGGAATAATTAATGTAAGATTTAAGGCAAAAATCACCTTAAAAATGCAAGGGAAGTTCTAGGTATTTTCGACCTGAACCAAACACACCACAAGGTGTTAGATCCACCATATTGACATAGGAAATAGTTAGATCTCGAAATACTACCTTGTTATTAGGTTTTACCTTGGAAAAATGCCTTAAAAGAGAGTATTTCTCTTGGATCTCGGTCACCCTTGCTCCAAATGGCTAACCAACAGATTCCACATGAAAAGGAGAAGAAGATGAGGCTATGACCAAAGTTTCACAGCCAAACTCGAAGGGAATCAAAAGTTATGAGCTTAAAGCACATTTTTACCTTAAAATGTAGATTTGAACAACCTTGGTCCCTCTACTGGTCTCAACCGAGTTTAGCTCTTGTTCTAACCTTAGAACACTGAGAATAAGCCATAGGAATTGATGAGCCACGAAATTTAGGTGTTGGTGGTGAAGAGATGAAGAAAAAGAGCTAAAAATGACATTAAAACACTTACATTAGGAGCTTAGGAGTTAGGCTTGCCTTCCATGCTCAAGAACACACTTGGAGAGCTTGAGAGGAAGGGAGAACTCGGCTGGGATGGTGAAGATCGGACAAGGAAGGAAGGAGGAAGAGGGAATGATTGGTAATAATGAAAAAGTAACTTAATTTTGAAAAAGTCATGTATTAGGTAGCATTATTTGTCAATCAATGACTTATGCTCCCTCCTCTCTTATTGAAGCCGGCCTCCATGGTCCAAATGAGTCAATTAATTGACCATTGACCATGCTTGGTCAATGTTGACTCATGCGGGCCCCACTTTAGGGTTTTATTAATATTTTAATATTAAATTTGTAAAAATTCGTAAATTTCTGGAATTAAATTCCTAATATGATATAATATGATAAAATATCTTAAGGATAATTATAATTTTTAAGCCCATTAAAAATCAATTTAAAAGGCAATCTCACAAAAACGTGCTTTAAGGAGTTTTAGCGCACATTTTTGTGTCACAGGATGTTCCTGAGCTTAGTTCTCTTTGAGAATGGTTTTATTGTGTTCCTTGATTCATTATAATACTTAGGAATCCACTTTGGATCCTTTTGGGGTCATACAACCTTCATGGTGTCTTAAAGCACATTTTGGCTTTACGATCTTAAGGCGTGTTTTGCCTTGTTGAGCTCTTTTAATTGTTCCCCAATAATATTTAGATGTTTAATAATCATCTTAGATCATTAATAGATCATTTAATTATATTTTAAAGGTTAGGGGTATTTCAGTCTACCCCCCTTAAAAAGGCTTCGTCCCGAAGTCCTTAATCCTCTACAGTTCGCCTAAGGAATCAAGTTCCACTAAGTAACCAAACAGTCCATTGCTAGGGAGTAACTCCCACTAGGTTCAGACCTAGTCTATACATACAGTATATATCAAATAGCCAACTCATGGTATAAACTCATTCATATCACAGCACTAAACGAGGTGCACATCCAACTTATCAACCAAAAGTACTCAGCGGTACTATGTACATATTCAACAGGTGTAGACTCGTAGTACACAGCACCAGACAAGGTGCAAAACTCATAATACACAGCACTAGACAAGGTGCAAATCTGTAATAACAGCACTAGACAAGGTGCAAATCTCATAATACACAGCACTAGACAAGGTGCAAATCTCATAATACACAGCACTAGGCAAGGTGCAAATCTCATAAAGTACTCAAAGGTGTTTGCAAGGAATACTCCACGCATCCCTATCTATATGTTAGTATCTCGCGAGGATACCCACACATCATTCCACATGTATGTGTGCACATATAGTTAACGTTGACAACTCACAGGGAAGCAGTCTTAAAAGACCAGGACTTGGCGATCCCTACCCCCAACGTCTACTACCCGCGGACACCCCGGTTTGATCATAACGAAGGACACTGCGGTCCACGGCTCCTCGGGCAGTCACCTTATTTCCTTAGTCACCCACAGACACGCCGGTCTAATGACAAAGGGCTCTGCGGTCCACGGCTCTCTGGGTGATGTCACTCGCAGACACACCGGTCTAATGGCGAAGGACTCCACGGTCCACGGCTCTTCGAGTGACGCCTAAATTCCAATTTACATTCATATCTGTGTCCACTTGTAGGAAGTTTCGAGAATCATTCAACCCCGACGTGGTCAGTGTCAGTGTTGAACTATCTCTCACCTCAATTTGTGTTCGTTTCCCTTGATCGGACCAGGATCAAGTTCAACTTCCCACGTCCATTTCAATCAATTAATTGTTTATTCATTTCTAATCTTGTTTCCTCTTGTTACTTGCCACCTTGCGTTCTATAGATACACAAGTCACTAGTGTAATTAATCTAGTCATTGGAGATAAGATCATCATGTATCCTAACCGTGTACCAAGTTCTCTTGACTTATTATTATTATATACCATACACATATTCTCTTCTACTAGATTACACATCGGTCTCATGCCGATCCACTCATCGCATTCAAACAGTCGGTTTTATACCGAGTCACAAATCACATAATACGGAGCTTGCTACTCCTTCTATCCGAAATCTCTCATCAGGGCTACAGAAAGTTCTACTTGAATTCTCACATCAGAGCTAACAAGTTAGGTGTGATGTGACTATTGTTCGCAATGTTTGCGTAAATAGTCGGAAATAGGGTAAGAACAATCTATCTGTACTCCCTTTCCTATTCGCCATAACTAATGCGAATTAAAATATATTTATGTTCATACACATAATACATCACAGTATTACTTCAAGTAATATAACACAATCATGACACTTGTACTCTACGTACAATAATAGTGTTTGCAGCATGTGTACCATGCGCTACGTACTCCAACGTACGGTATGTTTAAGGCGTTCTACCCCCCTTAAAAGGATTACGCCCACGTAATCTACGAATATATATCATCTTGAAGTAATAAGTTCAAGATGTTCCATTCCTGTGGATCTATTCGTGCACTAATGTGTTACATATTTCATTACCCCTTTTTTTCTAGGGTCGGCTTTAGTCCATCTGGCTATACAGCCTATCTCGGTTAGGTGTATGTCTATTTATATACGGTTTGATCGGGAGATGTAAACACATCATTTGTTTTCCCCAAACCTGCTAGGCATGTCAAACCTATGCAATATATGGGCCCACTCGCTCCGCAAGCAGTATGCCCAACTACTTTATGGTTAGTTTACCTCTTTTAGGTAGTAGTATTTTCGGTTTCTCCACGTGACGGTGTTTTCTACACGGTCTTCCATAATTATGGGAATGGAGTAAGTTATTCACTGTGTGGTATTGTTTGTTACACACTTTTATTATTTCAATTAGCTATTTATTTATTCTTTCTGTTTCCTATACATGTTCATGGTATACTCCCAAGGGTTCATGTCACCCTACCGAACTAACCTTCGGTTTAAGGGTTGTCGAGCTATGCTCTAGCACCTAGTGTTTGTAGTAATTTCCTTTAAATGTCAAAACGAGTCTGCTATGCGCAACTAACTGGCGCCTCAAGACTCAAAGTTTTTCCCTCAGGAATGAGTTCATTCCGTAGGTACCTTATAGGTCCTCTTTTGCTGGTGTGAACTCGAATCCCTAGTGTTTTGGTATTTTAGTACCCACACGTATGGTTCATCCTTTACTCGATTAGGGGAATCCATTAGTTTATCTGGTCTTTCATGTTCTAATTCATACTAACATAATTGGGTTAACAGTTATTCTAATGGTCGTTTGTTGCGCACCATGTACCAGTCGATTAGACGGTTATCCGCTATTGCGGTTTGCATGGAGTATCTAATCTCTAGTTTAGAGTATCTCTCATAACGCTCGCTTTCGCCCTTCGTCTGTTGTAAACATACAGTACGACTGTGGGTTTTAGCTTGGTATTCATTTTCTGTTCAACCTAATTGGTACTAACATACTAACGTTTATGACTTGAGCATGTGGTTATTATTATTTAATGCGACATCATCGCGGCGCCCTCAGCGCGTGGTATAATTCTCTCTGTGTCCCCCTTTTTGGGTAGCATCTAATATCACACAGGTTTCTCTAATATAACTTCCTTAGATACCTCAATTCCTCTTTTCATTCATGAGTTCAACTTGCCATTACCATTAAATTGGCCTTAGTTTCCTCGTTTACTAAAATCCCCAAAACTTATGTTTAACTCCTCCACTGTGGAGTTGCGACCTTATGTCACTTTATTATCAAGCTATCCTTGATTTTCCTAACCTTGCTAGTTTGACTGAGATCTCTCTCGTCATTACATGGTTTACCTAGTCAGGGTTCCATTCGCTGACTTAGACACAGAGTGGATTACCTCCTGGGTCCTACACTACTCGTTTACATGCATGGGGTACCATACTGATACATTACTACTTACCCAACTAACTTAATATAGTCTGTCAGGCCCACAAGCTCCTAGGAGTGTGGTCGTCCCATGTCTCGTTTAGTGCACTCGTAGCGTTCGTACCCGGTGATTATCGTACTCTTAGTCTCGGTAATTTATGTTTGAGTAACTATGTTGCCAATTCTTAACCTTTAATGTCAGAATGGCCCTAATATTAGGTTCTATGGGTTCTTGTATTAATGTATCTTTCCTTCAATTTCTCTAAGATAGGTGTTTGCGACTTATCGCCCTACTTCTGATTTCCACACGCTCGTCATCTGGTATCTGTGAGTGGGGATCAGTAACTACTTATTATCTCTCCCGTTCACTCTTAGGCTGTCAACGCCTTCAGATATGAGTTTCCAGTATTCGAATTCCACCCAATCTATTGGGTTACACCTTATGGTGTTTCCGGACTCCATGATAAAGGTTGACACTTCATGTTTCCCCTGTCTTATGGTCGTCCCGTTAGTCTGATATTAATCAGTACTTGTGATTCATCACCCTTTTCCCCTAGTTTTGGGTCACTTTGGTGGTACTAAGGTATCCCTCCGTAGGCCTATGCCATACGGTATTCAGACTCAATACTTATTCTGATAGTAAATGACTGTTAATCTTGTTATTTAATTTATTCCTAGTTGGTTCTAATACTTTCTCTGAGGTTACAATTGGATACCCACAATTTAGTGGTTTCCGCTAATCATTCCTCTTCATTGTGTAGTTCTTACTCTTATTCAACTCATATCTCCTCCATCCTCTTTGAGGTAACGGTATCTCCCGTCATCGAACAATTTTCACTTTTTTTTTGTTATATCCACTGCCCTCCATACGGGAGTCTAGCAGTATAACGGATCAACAACACCTCCGGTGTGTGTAGTGCGGGCATAACCTCGGCCCTTTTTATTGCACGATCACCTCTGCCTTATAATTATATTTTTGAAAAGTTCTGACTCGTATAACTCACCTCTTGCCCTCTGGCAATATTCAGTGGTAATGGTTTAACCACGAGTGTCGTGCACCTTCTAAACATGGTCACGCTGGTCCTAAAGACCCGTCACTCCCCACCGGTAATGATTGACGTTTCATGTCCATACCGGCACTGGGGTTAGGCTTGTAGGCATTAATTATTGTTATTCTCATTTATTCTCCTTTTAATTTTCTACGGAATGGTGTATTATTTTCAGGTTTAATGGTCAGACCGGCTAGGTCTTCCGAGGTTTAATCGACCTCCAACCCGAGGGTTTCGTACCTCTGCCCTTCAGAAGGCTATGTCTTACTTTATTGCATTACGGACTCACATAAAATTTAGTGTTTATTGGTAACCACTTGGACCACTCGGTCCTTTAGAAATAGTTTACTGTCGCTGCACTTGCTGTAGCAAGTGCGTAAGGTAGGTTGAAATTTGGTACTTTGGTTAGTGTGGCACTTGCAATGGCAAGTGCGCCATGCAGCCTGCACCACCGGTACGGTGTGTCAGTGCAGTGCTATTCCCTAGTCGGGTTCCTGTTCATGTCAGAAGTTCTTATTCAAATTTATACAGTCTCACTCCCGCACTCGTTCCCACAAGCTTGTCATGGTAGTAAGGTCTTACTTTCCTCACGAGGCGTTGCATGATAGCAATTTAACGAGTTCTTGTTCCTACAGTTCTAAGATTTCTCCTCATGCACGTCGGGCCATCTTGAACCTTCAGTGTTGCATGGTTTTAGAGTTACCCGGTTTGGATGAGACTTAAAAAGGTAATTCCTTCCATCTGTCACATATCTTTAAACTAATCATTACTCGTCGTTTCCACTCCTTTCCCCCAAGCGCACTGACCCGTGCTTTCTTGGATATAGGACAGGGTTGTTTTGCTTATAGCAAGCGAACCCCATTAGTCCTATGGAAATTATCTCCTCAACCTTGTTTTAATATTCATTTAATACTCATATGGTAGGCATTATGCCACAGCTCATCATAACTTAAAGTCTTATTCTCTATATTTAACATAATTCTCATAGCATCCACATCGAGTCTTTCCGATCAGGAGAGTTATCTCCGTGGTGTTTCTCATTTCATTGTCTCACTAGATAGTACCCAGGGTACGGGCTGCGGCGGGTGGGGTACCATTGCAAATTCCCCGGGATGTTCTCCCATCAAGTGCGAGCGGTTCATACCGTCCTCGCATTACTTGGGGTTGCTGAACCTTCACCACCATCCGCTGCCCGTGTTCTTCCTTAGTACTGTTACCCAGACCTCTTCCTGACATAAGTCAAGAGGACGGGTTAAACCTCAACTCGGTCTAATACCGCAGTCTCGGTTTTAATATTGAAGTGCCTCTACGGCTATGGTGTGCAAGTCTTAATCATTGCATCAACCCCGCAAAGTCACGTATCCTCACAACGTTTCCCATATCCCCATAACCTATGCTCACTGTATAAATCCTACTATCTCTTGTCATCAGAGCGGTACTCCGCTCTGATACCACTTTTGTAACACCCCTACTCTGATCGGCTCCTAATCATCTTACTTAACAATATAATCGCAGCGGTAATCTCAACAACTCAACTACTGGTGTCACCGTTCTCACTCGCCCATACGAGTAATAACGTGCTTCCTGATATATTCTTACATACGAAACATTTTCTCGCAGTGACAACAAGAGATAGATCTAAACTTCCCAAACCAAAATGTAATACATTCACAGTGAGCTTTCTAAGTATCCAAAACCTATACACGTTTCTAGGTTCGTATCAAAATGCAACAGTGCATGTTCGAATAACTGTAATCATACTACCCAGCGCGTCACTCTCTTTGCCGACACCGGAAGTTGCATACCTGCAAAAATGGTAGTTTGTGGTATGGAATCAGCCCCTGCTGAGTATGTTATTACCTGACTGTCATGCACCCTCGGACCATTCAGTTATTTGGTCGAGAGCATGCAAACCATTTTCATGCAAATAGTTTAATATTAAAACTGTAAAGCAACATTATATTTTGCAGTAAACTCAAATAACAAATAAGCCCCCGGCTCCACACATCGCATCGTAATAGACCACTGAAAGCGTATAACGCTTATATGAGTACGTAGACTCCACTCCAACAACACCTGAAAGTTCATAGTTGAGTACGTCGACCCGTTCGACGAACAATCCACAAAATCCACACACGAGCACAGTGACTCGACTCATCCAGTTCACACACAGATATAAGTACAGTTTATTTAATTAATCCAATTCACAACACACACTTATGAGTACAACGACTTATTCAATCAACACCACCAACATACCACACATAACCACACAGCATAACCAGTGAACAACAAGGCGAAACAACGAGAATTATAAACGAGTATGAACTCTCGTCTTTGGCATGCACGCCCACATAATGTTCGCCTAATGTACGAGTTATTATAATCGTTCGTAATTGTTCGGTCATGTCTAATGACAACGTCTCATTAGAACGACGTGTCTCTAAGTTACCCATCTCTTTGGCGGGTCACCCACGGCAGTAGCCACTCCAGCGGTAGAGTCTCCGTCCTACGAACAATCTGTAGTTCGTTGGAAATTTATCCTGATACTTACGGTTACCACACGGTATCCTAGTATCGTTAATGGATCACATTTCACAGCAAGAGCCACATCCTCTTGATAACTTATCTATACCATCGCATCGTTTTATTACTTCCTTTAACACAATAGACTAAGGTCGTTAGTCCAATCCTGAGTATGTCGACTCGGGATCCAGTGTTAGATACGAGAGCGGCGTTAAAGAGGCCAATGCTCGTATATAAGTCTCAGATAATATATATCTTATTATCCTGATGCTACAACGTTTACTTACGTTCCTTATGTTACACATACAAGATAGCATCACTGCCGCTAGTTCGTTTTATAATATGTTCATATATACGAACGGTACTGTTATCGCATGACAGTAATAGTAAAGCAGCATTAATACACAACTCAAGCATATTAATTCACACAAGCAGACATTCAATCTTATCACAGATTTTCACACAATGTCTGAACTGAGGGAATCCTCAGAGACAATCAAGCCACATAAATAACATACCGTTCACCCTGGTGTATTACGGTGGAGTATGAATCAGCAAGATCCTATGCTCCGTGTGTCGTCTCTAACAGTCTATACAATACATAATGCTACTGATTAGCATACTGTATAACAACACAAAATTCTACGGTACCCCGTACCGTCACTAATAACTCCCGGTTAACCCCCGTTATTAACTGTCAATGTTGGTCGGGCTTTCGGTTTAACTCGAGATTGGAAAAGTGTTACATTACATGCGTAGTCTTATCTCGTATATTAACATACTTATTGTTGGACTTTGTTATCGCATGTAACTTAAACGTATATTTGTAGATCGTATAGTTTGTTTCTTTATTGCATGTATGATTCTTCGTCATGCACTATACATCTCACCTTAGTATTTATTTTTCTAAGGTTAGTTTTTCCAAGTGTAATGTTGTATAATTCATATGTACAAATACTTTGAATTATATAAATCCTTATTATTTCATGTACACTCTTAACATTAGAATTCCATATCCAATGTTTATAATTCTTTTCCCTTCATCTCATATCATTTTAATTGTGGTAACACATAGTTATTGAACTATATTATATTTCCACACTATGACATATATTTATTTATGTATATGCATTATAGGGCTATTTATTATATGGTAAGTCATTATAATATATATTCATTCTTTTGATGAATACCTCTTATATTATAAATGTTATAGCTCTTATAACATAAAAACCATATTATAAACTTCATTCCAAAATAGTAATATTTCCGAACAGCACCTAATTCCCAAATATTTACAAAATCCACCACATAATTATATAATGTTATATTATAGTTATATAACATATATTATGACATTTAAGTCATTAAAACAATTATAACCTATAGTTATATTTTGTTATAAAATCCAAACAGCACTTAAACTCTCGGTTTTAATTAATTCCCACCAACTTCCATAACTTACAAATCAATCCCAAAAATATATTCCATTGTTACACTTATAATGTATACCTTATATTATAATCCTTAAACCTTAATATAATATAACCCATAGTTATAATTTCTCCAAAATGCCGAGCAGACCCCATGGTCTATTTAAATTTAATTTCCACCACTTAACTTTCTATATTCACCAATTTACCCCATTTTTAAACATATAGTTTCTAATATCACCAAAAATATATATTATACATATATCTTCATAAAACCTTATATATAATCCCAAAAATTACCAAACCATACCAAAAGGTTATAAATATCATTATTAACCTTATACTTCCTCTAAATCTCGGTTTTACCACATATGTTACCCATGTGTAACAATGTTATGAAATATCTTATAATATACCTAGATAATTCATATAAACTCCAAATTTACCCAAATCAACTTCTAAAAATCCCTAATAATCTAAGGTTTGTACTAAGCTCCATTTAGTACCCCTAGTTTTCGGAAATCACAATACCACCCCAAGACTTATAAATCTTTTACAATTTAATTACTATCTTAATATAAGGTAGTATTTTAATTCCTTAAATTCTCCAAACTTGGTCAAGGTCTCCTACATAGTCAACTTTGACTACTAATACCAATTGGGACCCAAACTTTCGGTAATTACCAACAAACACCCATACTTTTCTATTTTTACAATTTTTACCCAAAACTTTATAAAATGTTATACTTCTTATTAAATTCATTTAAAAACCCTAAATTGCTCTTAATTTACCCACGGCTTTCTAATTCCTTAATAATTACGAATTGGCCCCAACTTTAATTATAAGCATAAATAAAACTAAATAAGCTTATAAACTTAAATTAAAATGGCCTAATGACATGGCCTTATTACAACCTTGAACTTGCAAAATAAATTACACAATAAATGTCTCAAAATATCACATATATATTCGGCCTCACTTAGGTTTAATTATTTTTCCACATAATGTCATAATTTGACCATTATGTTAATTAAATCCTTAAATGACTAGCTTAATTTATCTTAGCCTTTTTTCCATTTTTAGGTCAATATGACCTATATATATACATTCACTCTCGGCCATATATATATATATATGCTTAAAATTACAAAAATCATAAGTTTAAGGTGTTTATACCTTGATTTATCCTTGTATAGGCTCGGTCACTTGTAGGAAAATTCACCACTTGATTTAGACATGTTTAATACACAAAAACAAGATATGGTTACACTCCAAGCTTGAGCTTAACCATAAGGAATAATTAATGTAAGATTTAAGGCAAAAATCACCTTAAAAATGCAAGGGAAGTTCTAGGTATTTTCGACCTGAACCAAACACACCACAAGGTGTTAGATCCACCATATTGACATAGGAAATAGTTAGATCTCGAAATACTACCTTGTTATTAGGTTTTACCTTGGAAAAATGCCTTAAAAGAGAGTATTTCTCTTGGATCTCGGTCACCCTTGCTCCAAATGGCTAACCAACAGATTCCACATGAAAAGGAGAAGAAGATGAGGCTATGACCAAAGTTTCACAGCCAAACTCGAAGGGAATCAAAAGTTATGAGCTTAAAGCACATTTTACCTTAAAATGTAGATTTGAACAACCTTGGTCCCTCTACTGGTCTCAACCGAGTTTAGCTCTTGTTCTAACCTTAGAACACTGAGAATAAGCCATAGGAATTGATGAGCCACGAAATTTAGGTGTTGGTGGTGAAGAGATGAAGAAAAAGAGCTAAAAATGACATTAAAACACTTACATTAGGAGCTTAGGAGTTAGGCTTGCCTTCCATGCTCAAGAACACACTGGAGAGCTTGAGAGGAAGGGAGAACTCGGCTGGGATGGTGAAGATCGGACAAGGAAGGAAGGAGGAAGGAGGGAATGATTGGTAATAATGAAAAAGTAACTTAATTTTGAAAAAGTCATGTATTAGGTAGCATTATTTGTCAATCAATGACTTATGCTCCCTCCTCTCTTATTGCAGCCGGCCTCCATGGTCCAAATGAGTCAATTAATTGACCATTGACCATGCTTGGTCAATGTTGACTCATGCGGGCCCACTTTAGGGTTTTATTAATATTTTAATATTAAATTTGTAAAAATTCGTAAATTTCTGGAATTAAATTCCTAATATGATATAATATGATAAAATATCATATTTAAGGATAATTATAATTTTTAAGCCCATTAAAAATCAATTTAAAAGGCAATCTCACAAAACGTGCTTTAAGGAGTTTTAGCGCACATTTTTGTGTCACAGGATGTTCCTGAGCTTAGTTCTCTTGAGAATGGTTTTATTGTGTTCCTTGCTTCATTATAATACTTAGGAATCCACTTTGGATCCTTTTGGGTCATACAACCTTCATGGTGTCTTAAAGCACATTTTTGGCTTTACCGATCTTAAGGCGTGTTTTGCCTTGTTGAGCTCTTTAAATTGTTCCCCAAAATATTTAGATGTTTAATAATCATCTTAGATCATTAATAGATCATTTAATTATATTTAAAGGTTAGGGTATTTCAAGAAACATAATGAGACTTTTGAAATAGATACACACATAAACATATGCCAAAACATGTCAAAACAGATCATACACACTGAGGGGATCCTAACCCCCGCAAACGGAAGTCAAAACGGAGCTCAAACGAAAAAGTTAGGTGAAAACAGAGAGGTGTCTGGCATGTGTCCGGACTTACAAGTCCGGACGAACGCCGAACTGCAAAAAAAATTACGTCCGGACGCACGCCAGATAGCAGATTAACACACGCTCAGACATACGTCCGAGTCACAAGTCCGAACGCATACCCAGTTTGAAATCTAGGAGATGTTCGGACATCTGTCTGACCCTACAGGTCCGGACAGAGCCCAAAAAACAACATACGTGTGTCCAAACTTGTGTCCGGCCTTGCAAGTTTGGATACAAGTCGAACTGCAAACCCAAGACTTGTCCTCGCATCCCGTCCGACTTACATGTCTGGACGTCCGGACAAAGCATAATTGTCGCCAAATACACACATCCAAGGCACCCGTCCAGACTTACAAGACACTACAAATTTGCAGTAAAACAATGTCAAAGCAGAAGCAAATCAAATCCATAATTCACCATGTTAAAGCATAATCCTTCATATCAAAATACGCAAAACGAAAACACTTCCCGTGGGATTTTAATAAAGCGAAAAGGTAAATAAAAAGCAAGTCAGAATCACCACAGATCAGAGAATCAAACAAACTTATACGAAAACAAAACGACAACCGGAAACTCCTGTGGGTGAACACACACAACCGAATCCATCTACCACTTACCTCACATTCCAAGCATAGCACACCTCTACAAACTCCACATCGCGCCCTCCTCGAATCCCCACACGGACTTGACAGACTATGAACTGAACAATCGGATTTTGAAACCAAAATCAGAGAAGGGGAAAGGAGGAACTCTACGAAGACCAAAGCCGAAATTTGCATCTATAACCTAGAAAACGATTGACTGACGTACGGAATTCAACAAGCAAATTACTTATGCAATTAAACATGTGGAGAAGAAGATGATGAAGAGAGAAGCGCAAAGGGAGGGAGTTGAGAGCGAGGAAGAAGAACAGAGAACTGACGAGAGTCAGAATGAAAGAGGAGGGAAAATAAAATAAGGAATTAGAAATTCCCTTCCTTAACTTAAAATAAATAAAATAAAGAAGAAGAAGAAAAAATTAACGTAAATAAAGAAACGAAGAAAAAGGAAGTTGGAAAATTCCTTTTCCTGACTTAAATAAAATCCAAACAATAGACCCTCCTTCCTAAAGCTAACATAATAACAATCAGAAATGTCATAAACTCCCTTTACGATTTAGAAACAAAATAAAAAAAATCTGGGTCACAACAGTAATAGAGAGAGTTTCTACTTCCATTCCCATAGACTCATTCTCATACCCGCCTACCAAGCAAGCCCATGTATTTGGGCTTTAATCGTTGCAAGTTGAGAAAGATTTCAAGTTCTATATTAATTTAGTACTAGTACAACATTGTGGGCCTGTAGTACCTAGTTAGCTGGTGGTGGGTTCAGATTAGGGTGGAAGTGCATTCCGCTCAACAGAACAGGTCCCAAATTTTTTTAGTAATTAAAACAATAATTAAATAAACATAGTAAAATGGTGACAATTGAGATCATCACAAATATTCATAGTTACTTTTATTTTTATCTATAAATAAATATAATATAGTGGTGTGTAATTTAATTTAATAATTTTTCTAAATCATCATAATTTAATTTTATAAGGGTCTAACTATAACACAGGTCCGGTAAGTAATTAAGACGATTCTGGTTCAGATGAGGATGATGATGATGTTTTGACCTTCAAGTCCGCCGAGAGAAAAAAGTATAGCGGTCAGATTATGGCGGGAGGCGGTTGAGTACTCGTTAACAGGCTAACAGCGGTGGCTTTGCCATGGACTACTATTGTGAGCAGCACAACTAAACTTCCTACAACACAGAAGAAAGCAGCGGCGACATCGGCATCATTAACATTAGTAATGTTAATGGCGTGAGTAATAATATCAATGATGACGATTAACGTCATAATCATCCACAATTATTCACAGTGCTCTTTAGTTGGGATATTACGGCCGGTGATCGTTATTATCCCGCGATGGATGATCATACGGCTTTAGTAATAGAAGGAATTAGTAGCGTCATTAATGGAAATGATCATCATGATCTACCAATTTTTGGTTCAAGGGCAGCAAGAAGCCCTGTTTGTTTATTGGCTTCTTTGATTTCGAGAAAGTCCTTTTGTTTTCCTTAGTTTTCCTCAAATTAGTTAATATCTAATCTGACTATAAGAGATTAATTAATTAACTGGTGGATTTTGGTTTTATTAATTAATGGATGTGATCACTTCTATTAGCCTTACATAAGCTCTTTAGTCATTTGCTATTTGTTTTGTCTTTTTATGTTTTATATTTTTGTAAAACTTTAAAATGTTATAGTTTATTATATATAAGTCCAAATAACATAAATTTTATATCATTGTTCATCATATTTGAGCTCTTTAAAATAAGACCAAACATGAATATGTTTGGATATATTTTATTTTTTTTATTTTGTGTATGTACATATTTTTTAAAATTTATTGTGAATCTTAAGTTTACGAAAAGTGAATCAAAGGTTGTTAAAAAGTGAATCAAAAGTTGTTAAAAAGTGAATAAGAGAGTTGTGTAAAAGTGAATAAGAGGTTTAAAAAAAGTGAATCTCATAACAAAGATTATTTAACTAAAGTGATCCTGATTGTTTGACTAGTGTGAATCAGAGATTTTAGAAAAATGAATCAAAAGTTGTTAAAAATTGGATCACAAGTTGTTACAAATTGAAGCAGAGTAATAAGAGTGAATCTCGTAAGCATAGATTAAGAGGTTTAAGAAATGTGAATCAGACGTTTTTATAAAGTGAATCATGTGTTTAAGAAAAGTGAATCAAATGTTTAAGAAAAGTGATTCTCGTAAATAGAGATTGTTTCAACTAAAGTGATAAGAGGTTTAAGAAAAGTGAATCAAAGGTTTTTTAAAGGTGAATCAAAGGTTTAAGAAAAGTGAATATTTTGTTTAATACTAGTAAAAGTTAATCCTACCACAAACTTATGTGAGGGTGGTTTTTAGGGTGTTTGGGGGGAGGTAGGGTAATCTTTTTGGCATTACTTCTACATTTTATATTGTCGTCACTACTCGACAATTTTTTAGGGTTTGTGGTTTAGGGCAAACCATAAAAATGTCTTCGACGTTTTTAGCTTTCTTAGGGTAGTTTTAGGTGTTTGGGGGGGGGGGGGGTTAGGGTAATCTTTTTGGTATTGGTTCTACACTTTAAATTGTCATTACTGACTCGACGGGTTTTTAGGGTTTATGGTTAGGGTTTAGGGTCTAACGATCGTAAAACGTACACTACAAACCATAAAAATGTCTTCGACGTTTTTATCTTTACTATGGTGGTTTTTAGAGTGTTTGGGTAAGATTCATTTTGTTAATGAATAAGTTTCATTTTATTATTAAAAAAGATTCATTTTTCTAATGAATAAGATTCACTTTAAAAATACCTAATATATACTCATTTAAAAAATATAAATTTTAAGTTTACCAAAACATATTCATGATACATCTTGTTTTGAAGAGCACAAAAAATGATGAACAATGGTATAATTTTTTTATTTTTGCACTTATATTTAATGAGTTATAACATTTTGAAATCTAAATTTTTTTTCACCTTAATCTCTCATACTCTCTCGTTAATAGTGGGAGGATTTCAAAAAATAAAAAAGAAAAAAAGAAAAGAGACCGCTCATACTCTCTCGGTAATTGTGGGAGGATTTCAAAAAATAAAAAATAAAAAAGAAAAGAGACGCAGAGGGACAACGTCTTTGCAGAAGTCTTTTATTTGTTACCACCCAACCACAACAGTACCCGTGTCTAATAACCATATTACACCCTGGACGTATTGTACATAAATACTCAGCCAATACAAATGTAGTGGTCCCACACCTTTTTCACATCGTCTGGATAATCTTTTTTTTTTAAAAAAAACATTTGATATTTGATTAGTGGCACAACAAGATTACTAAATAAACACACCAACTAAACCATGAACGGAAACCAACCGTGGGGGATACATGCCAAGGACAAGGGTATGAGAATGTGAGGACACTAGGTGCACTAACAAGACCCCCTAAGCTTTTGTAAGGTACTAAGAAATGAGCCACTACTAAAACGTGATATTAATAGAGCTAGAATCACCCAAAATCCTAAGGCTTCGTTCGGTGTTTGTTGTTTTGTGGCATATATGTGGTATGTCCTGAGTTGGTATTTTTGACAAAAATACCAAACAACCACACTGTCAAATAACAGTTTTCAAAACAAACACAAATATACCAGCACAAAACAACCAACAATTTATGCTGCAAAGAGAATGAATAACGTAAATTTGTAAAATTACCGTAATGAAGAGAATGAATATCGTGCATATTATTGTTTACAAGTTAGGGTTGCGAAATTATAGTGATTGATATTAATAAATTAACTAATTTCATAAAAAATAACTTATTATTTGTTTTTATAAAAATGTCATTAGTAGGATTTACAAATTATTTACCAACACCACATTGTAATGGTAGTATTCATTTTATTAAAAATAAGGTACAAAAACCTGAATATTTAATTATATGTACATATAGTAATATATAGGCCATATTTTTCTAACAACAAAATTGTTTATTTTTTTGTATGATGTAAACATTAATAAAGTTCACTAATTAATTATTATATTTTTATTTTATTCAAATGTGAACAAGTAGTCTGGTGTGTTAAAAACATATATAGTTGTAATTATTGTTATCCATTGATAGATTTGTGGTTGATAATAGTAAAATTATTTGTATGAACCTTAATAAAAATGTTAACAAAAATTGATTGTAATCAAAATTTGTCTTCGTAGTTAATAAATTATGTACATATTAATTTGTATATTTGTTAGTAGTTTCTTTATTTACAACTTAACAATAAATTATGTTTAAAATGTAATATAAAATTTGTAATCGTATCACAGAAATCGGTAACGCACTGCACGTAACTAACTTAACTAATTTATTCAAAAACACCAGACGAAACAACCACACTACCAAACAACATTTTTCAAAACAGACACATATATACCAGCACAAAACAACCAGCAAAACAACTAGACCAAAATAGCTACAAAACAACCACAAAAAAGTCATGTCATACAGAGCCTAAGAGGCTACCTAATAGAAACCAAACAAAGAAGAACATGGACTGACTAAACAAGTAGAAAAACAAGGTTGGGAAAGGCTAAAGGGCACTCCTAACGAGACTAAAAAACATGCAGGACACTTTGAACGCCAAAGATCAACCAGACACTAGCAACTAGACCATCAAAATAACTTTTGGCTTTAGAGCAACTACCTATGAAGCATTGTCACGGTGAGTACCACAGATCATATCCCGAGAGACATTCTCAGAGGAGGGAGTTGATGGAAGCCTTCTTCCCCTTCCATGCTGACCCAGGAAACCTCATATCCCAAAACTCCTCTTGGAAGGCCGCCTTAAGCAGATGGTCAAAGGGTCATTTTCTTGGCTCATGTCCTTGTTCCAGAATCGTAGAGGACTCGTTGATCTACATGCATGTAATAGGGTCTTCAAGTTCATCCCATCCCAAGTCCTCAACTTTGAGATCGTTAGAGGACATTCGGTCATCGAGGTCGGATACTAATTGACTAAAACATGGCCTATCCATGTAGACCTCACTACTAGAAAACACGCGTTTAGCGACGGACAAATCCGTCGCTAAACGCGTTGTCGCTAAACCAAATTCACGTTGGACGACGTTGTATGTCGCTAAAGTAATTAACAATGGATTTGTCCGTCGCTACTCCTTTCGGTAGCGACAGAATGGCGAGGGAATTTGTTCGTCGCTAATTTAGCGACGGAATTACTCATTTTTTAAATAACGATTAGTGACAGAAAAATTCCGTTGCTATTCTGTCGCTAATCTGTTTTAATATTTTAAAAAATTATTTAATCTTTTGATTTCTAATATTTTTTCACTTGTAATACATTTTATTCAAATCCATCTGTAATATGTAACCCTATAAAGAGTTACTTGTACTAATTAACATAAGATACTATTTTTACTATAGAGAGTAATACAAGCAAACTTAATATAAATGTTCAATCAACAAAAGGTACAAAGTAGTATAGTCGAAGTTTGATACAAACAGTCTCACACAAGCATACTATCACACTAACATAGTCTCACACAAACGCAGTCTCATACAAACATAGTCTAATAGAGTCAAATGTCATATATTTATCTAATACCCGCCACTCCAATCATGCCCATCCCCTGGACAATACCCATGTGTCACTTGGACCACCCGGACCACCTGAGCCATCGCGTGGACCTCCCGGCCACTGACCCCATCCACCCGTGCTAGAGCTAGCGCAAGGAGCACCGTACGGACCCTGCGGACCCTACTGAAAGGGAAACATCTGAGAGATTTGCGCTCGTATCATCGCCTGCATCTCCTCGTTGCGCAACTCCTCATGGATCACATCCCGCTCCTTAGCACGTATTTGGTCTCTATAAGTGTCTCATATCTTCTAAATCAGATCTCGCTCAATGTCCGTCTTCATGGACTCGTATGTAGTCTGGTCGTAGCTGGTAGCACGTGAGCTAGTGTCAGTGCTCTGAAATGAGTCAGGGAAGTACTCTGATGCTAGCTTGCCCACACCGTAGACTCTCTGCTAACTTGATTTCTCTTCAACAGCCTTAGAAAAAATTTCATTAGGGTCGACAGATGTGGCCTGTAGAGATGGATCATTTGGAGTGGCTGACTCCTGAATGGCAGCATCTTACAACTCTTCGTATTTATGCTTCATAATCATAACACAATGATATAATTACTCATAGCTAATGAATAAATTTGAATAATGTAGCACAATTTAAATAAGTTAAATTAAAACACTTACAGCAGTGTCCTCGACCTTGGAGCATACTGGCACACTCTTTACATGCTCATCCTTGCTCGAATGAGTGTGTATGAACAATGTGTAAGCATCTGGCTCTGTGCTGTATTTCTTAGTCTACTAAAAAAACACTTGATTAAATTAGAAGCAAGGCTTTAAAAAATTTGACATAATCTCCCATGTTTTTTTACATTTCCCCACACATAAAAACCAAGATTGTTCAGTCAGAACCAGATAATGATTAATCAATCAAGGCTTAAAAAAATTTGACATAACCTCCCCCCTTTTTTTTTTTGCATTTGGCCACACATTGCACATATCAGAATCTGATAACAATCACAACTCACACCATGCATTCAAAGTTGCTTTATCATATTCACATGTACTTGCATCCAATTTCATATACACTTGCATTCACATTCATATTCACTCATATCCACAAAGACACTTCACAATCCCACTACATATAAACATATCATATTTTCAATGTATTTGTAAGAGTTAATAACATTAAACTAAACCAAAAACACTATCAAAACAAGAAGACTCACCAGAACCCTCTTATGCTCCTTTATCGTGCGAGAACCTCACGCATGAGTAGACAGACCACCACTAGGTGTGTGCTCAGTCCTCCAGTTGCGAGAGTTAGTCTCGCTGATGTTCTTGTTCTTCTCATTCGCCCACTACTATTCCCAAGCCTGCCAGATGTCATCTCTGACTTTTCTCTTCATTCTTCTAGCCTTCATCTTGTATAGTGTGTCTGAAGATCGTGTTTTGCCCTTCTCGCAGAATAACTCATAGACGACACTCTCAAGGTTAGGATCCCAACGGGAGCGCTTCTGCATAAATTAGTAAGTGTAAGCATAACTTATAAAAAAAAGAAGTTAAAGATCATGTATGGTTAACTACCTTGAACTCATTGAAATATAATCTATGGCCATCTTGACCCAAACCATCCCAATTATAACCCTCAGGAAACCACCTCGTCTCAAAGCAAGGAAGTATAGCACGAGCAACCTTGTTTGTAGGTAGTAACTCCCTATGATTATATAATGCGTCACAAATTAACAATTATCATATATATATATAATATATATAATATATATATATATATATATATAATTTTATATATTATAACAAACCTTACTGAGAATTGTTTTGTACTTACAAAGTAGTACTTACCTGTTAGAGATAGTCATGACCACACGGGGATCAACACCACTACCGTGTGTGTAACACCCAAACTAACAACATCACTCATAACAACAATCGCAGCGGAAAACTTAACTCATCACATTACTTAACTCATTGGTGTTACACGCCGTTAACCACCCACGTGGTTAACAAGGCTAATACATATACATTGTATCGGTCTGATGGACCAGATTCCCAAGCATCTACACCTTATACTCTCACTCCATTTCCAACAATTAATATACATATACATTCCAACTGTACCGAGTATTTACAAACTAATGCCGACAACAATTTCGGTCTTACTACTCCCACAATACATACTCAATTTAGATGACTACCCATTTACAAACAACTACCCCGTCCTACTCTCGAACGGCTTCCAGCTCCTTGTACCTGAAATAGAAAAAGAAAGAAAGGGTGGCCCCCAGGGGCTCAGCACCTTTGCTGGTATGGTAATCGGCAGCCCGCATGCTACCGGGCCACGCACAACTAATTGTCGTCTAAGCATGTGGTTGATTACATTTAAATCATGCATGAAAAACCGTAAACACATAACACATAGCATACCCACAACAACGGGGTCCAACAAATCAATCAACACAACAAAACTCGTCAGTTCACTCATTTTGTTCTTTAACCCTTGAGGGTTTCTCCTCTAACGGGGCTAATTCTATATCAGACGACATTACCCATTTGTCGGGTTATACTTAAATTTCCCATATAATAACCTGGGATTCATATCCATGATCCACATACTCCACGTATCAATTCACCATACCCTTTAACATATATGGCATAGCAAGAAACAACACATACACAACGGGAACATTTCACTTTAGGAGACGACCCATCACAGTTAGTTAACTTGGTAAGCCTAGAGAATGATAACACCCTCATGATAAGCTTGTTACATCACTCATTACTGTCTTTTTGTCAGACGAGTAACTTAACTTAAAGATGGATCGGATATAGTGATCCGAACACACCCCCAAACACACATATTTCCCCCTAGACCGATCATCAGTCAGAATAGGTAAGCTTTGGAGGAAGCTAGCGGGAGATTGTAATCCAAGAAGGAAAAACAACCTTAACATAACAGAGAGGAAGGTAAAGCAAGGATGGATACCCACTCCCAAACAACGCGCGACCGGAACGACCGGATTCCTCACCCCCTATTAGTACATTTACACTTATGAATAAATAGTTAGAGCTCTATTATGGAACCTATCACATCCACACACCACACAGAAACACAACTGGGTTAAACACACAAGTGAGGTGACATATATACACGCACAATCAACACACAACTAACTCACGCATAGCCGTTGTTAGAACGTCCCCATGGTATGGGTCGTTGAATCCGAATACCGATCTCTTATGTGATCCTAGATTTGGTTAGTTATGATTTAACACCTTCGAGGTTAAACGGTATCGGAACTAAACACGCCACATAAATGAATTGCTATAAACTCATTTCATGTTTTTATCTTACAAGGTGGCAAACACTCAGAAAAACAAGTTGGCACACAAGCCGGTGTAATCCGGTAGGACACAGGTTGCAAGAAAACCATACCTTGGTCCCTGCTTCGATTGGTTTCCACCGTAGGCCACTCCTATACATGATTAATAGCGCCGGTTAATTTACCGTGTTTAACTACCAATTTTACTAAGTGTTTACATACTTATATGACATGTTTTACAAATGAACTTACACTTAGTTGTCCTCATTATACCCATTAGGGCTTACTACTTAAGTCATATTCCTTTCTGTTTTTTTTTAAAAAAAAAATTTGGGTCCGACCGACCCACCGACTGACTCAACCAACTGGGTCGGTCCATTCCAGAAACTTTTCCGTCTTTTAAAACTTACCCGACCGACCCAACACTATTCCGACCGACCCATAGCCCCCTGGGTCGGTCCATTCCAGAAACATTTACGGGTGGTTTAACAAAGGCCGACCGACCCAGACAGGGTCGGTCCCCTGGGTCGGTCCGCAACAGAACATGTCCAAACTTGTCAAATCTTTTCCAAACTTTTCCTCATGCCTCCCAATGTGTCCTAACATCATTTGGCACCTTTAAACCCTCATATAACATCCACCAAACTCATTTTCTAACTCCTTAAACACTTACTCTTTTTCTTACAAAGTCCTTTGCACTTATAATGCTTTTCACTAGGTTTCTAAGTGGTGTTTTATAACTATAACAACCACTAGACCAAAATGTTTTCTCACCAGTATAACACCATCTCCCAAGCATCATTTCTCACTAACCAAAACTCTGTTATGCCACTACTTGAAATTTCTCCACAAGTTCATATCTCGTCATTGTTTACCTAAGTTTGCATAAGTCTTAACATAATCCCAAAATGACTTTGGTGTATTCCAAAACACTCATTTGATTTCTAAAACCACCAAGACAATGCCCAAGGCACTTTAACACTTAAGAACACCTTAATTCACCTTCTTTCACCATCTTTACACTTAACCATTCCTAGCACCTTCTAGGTCATAAAATCTAATTACAATTCCTAAACTTCTTTGTTTATCAACTAAATTTTGCCATAGATTCTCTTGTATATTCTCACATCCAAATACTTAGGTTTTCACCTTTTGACCACCAAGAACACTTAATCACTCAATACACATTCCTTACACACAAACATATTGTTTTTCATCCTTTAACCATCAAAGACATTCATCTCCACAAGAAACATTCTTTACACACAACTAAACCTTTAGACTACACTACATCACAATATAGTGCATAAACTTAAATTGCTTGGCACTTAGGCCCTTAAATAACATGGCTCTTAGGCCCTTAAATAACATTAAACTTAAACACTGAATTTCCCACATTTAAATGCCTTCAACCTGCAAATACACACAACAAGGCTCCCATGTCTTTTTAGTCCACCTTGTGGATAGTTTTCTATCTCATTTCCCATTGGCTCTTTAGGTTATTTATTAAGCAAATATATCTCAATTCCTTAAGGCACATCAAACCACATTAGGTTAGGTTATTTACCTCTTTTCCTTCCAAACTTCTTTCTTGTTTCCTTGGATTGAAAATTAGCAAGGACTTGATCACTTGTCAACCTTCTATCCATACACATACATAAGGGTAATGAGGTTTAAGATTCATACCTAAACTCATATATAAACCCTAGTTTTACATAAGTGTTTTAAAACACTAAAATTGATGTTTACCTTGGAATTTGAAAGAGAACTTGGATAAGTAACAAGAGAGGACTCCTCCTAGTCCATTGAAGTTTGAAACGAGGCTATGAAAGATCAAAAGAACACACCATCAATGGGTGATTCTCGGTCATATATAAAAACAAGGGGAAATGAAGTTTTTCTTTGGTTTTCCTTACCTTGAAGCAAAGGAAATGACAAGGCATGAAAATATGAGCTCAAGCTCCTTCAATGGTGAATATCCATGGCACTTAAATGGAGCTTTTGAAGATTTGAAAAGAGGGAAATGAAGAGCTTGGTCTAACTAAGACAAAGGTAGTCTTGAAATTGATTTTGGAGCATGGAATCATAAGTTACAAGCAATAGAAGAGGAAGAATGAAGGGGTACTGTTGGAGAACGGCTGGAGCTTGGGAGGATGAAGAAGAACACGTTGGGAATGAGTGGGAAAGAAAGAAATGAGGTGAGAGAGTACACTTGTAAAGATATTTATGTTTAAAAGCAAATAGTACTTTACTTTATCAATTCTCCTTCCTTTAATAACTAGCAAGGGTGATGACTCACCTCTAATAAAATCGCACCCCTCTTGTAATTAGACTGATTTTTGGTCTTTGTTGACCATTTAACCAATTAAGGTTGACTTAAGTCAAAACTAGCACTATTTAAGCACTATTCACAAATTAAGGCACATAATTGTGAAAATTTTGATTTCTCATTGATTTAGGCTTCCTAATGTGACACTAAGTAGTACAAATGTTGATTAAAGAGTAATGATGGACATTTAGCCACTCAAAACTCATTTCCAAGACAATTTTTCAAAAATGTGCTTTAAGGCTCCTTAAAGCACATTTTGTGTTTTAACTTGTTTTCAAGCTTGTTTTCAAGCTTGCTTTTCTTTAGGAATTGATTTAATATGTTCATTAACATATAAATAAGGTCTTGGTAAGCTTATTAGGTCTTAACCAAACTTATCCCAATCTTAGAGCACATTTTTGCCCATATTGGCTTTAAGGTATTTATTTGTGTTTTGTTTGGTTTAATTGTCTACCAATGTTTCTTAAGAACTTATTTAGCCTCATTAAATCATAATTGAATGTTATAAAGTCTTGGTAGGCTCTTTGGGTCCTTACCAAGTTCACTCCAAGCTTAGAGCATGTTTTTGCTCAAACTGTCTTAGTAGCACTTTACTGTGTTTACTTTGGTTTAATTCACTTAATCGCATTTTATAAGGCACCTTTTAGCCTTTATATACCATAGTATAATATTTAAACAACATATCAAGGTTTGGGGTATTTCAATGTACCCCCCTTAAAAGAACTTCGTCCTCGAAGTTCACACTTCCCACGCATCATTGGATTAGAATATGGGAATTACTTGCAACATAAAACTTCCATAACCAAACATACTTTACATAACAACCTCGGACTTAACGGTCCGGGTATCATATCCACAACATAACAACCTCAGACTTAACGGTCCGGGTAACATATCCACAACCATACATAACATACTTACATCATAACCTCGGACTCAACGGTCCGGGTATCTTAACAAAGCTTGTACTTACCTAACAACCCTCAGACTCTCAGGTCTGGGTAACATAACAACATTTAGACTCATAGGTCTGGGTAACATAACAACTTTCGAAACTCAACCACATTAGGACTCGAGGTCAAAATAATATTTATTACACATACCACACAACATGTCTTAGCATGTATATCAACCAAAAATACCTTTTATATACACTGTGATCCCGTAGAACCCGGTCACGATGGACACCTTCTGGTCCCCGTTCCTTTCGGAGATCAAAACAATCACTTAATTTTTAACATATATACTTCTCATGTCACCGGTCCGAAGACAAAGGCTCATACGTCCTCGGCTCGTGAGCAAGTACTACAAAAATATTCGTACTAGGTTAAGTATAAGAGAATCCTTTATTCAAAATATTAATCGACTGTTTTGGAAATACCAATTGAAAATCCTTTTGAAAACGCAACACAACTCCAAGTCCAATTTATGCTCTTTGCATCTTTCTTAGCGTGATTATTGTGACCACTTACAGGAGCTTCAAGAATCATCCAACCCTAATGTGATCAGCATCAATGTTGAACTATCCTTCCACCCCAATTTGTGTTCGGCTTCCCTTGATCTCATGAAAATCAAGTTTCACCTCCCACTTCAACTTCAAGCATCAAGTAATTCACTCATTTCCAATTTCCTATCTTTTTAAATCATTCTAGTCATAATCACCACATCTCCAAGGGATAGAACTCCGTCTATCAGTTATCTTCATTTCACCTTTAATTAAGTTACCTAAGGAATTTAATTCTTACTAGGTTCTATATAGGTTTCATACCTTTTCATAAAACATAATTCCGTGTATATATATATATTTCAAATACAATACATGGTATTACATTTAGTATTATACGAACATATATTGTCGGGGTTTTATTTCCCTGGGAGTTTCTATACTCCCTTACACTTGTACTAGCATCCTACAGTTAACAAAGTAAACACACTTATCACAATGGTATTTCGCATCTTCTGTGCAAAATTACCACAATTATACCATGAATGAATGCGTATGTTTATGTAACACACGCACCAATCATCCAAACAAGTTATTTTGTGCTATGCACAACCTGATTCACGTACACTTGTACGGTAAAACACACTAAGCGGTTTTGCGCTCTACCCCCCTTAAAAGGGATTACGCCCACGTAATCAATCACTGAACATTGGTTTGAAATGTTCTGCCGTCGTGAAGTATTTTAACTTCAACGCGGTCTGTTATACAATATGTTCTGGTTAGAGGATCTTAACCATATTGGCGGTTTAGTCCTTAAACCAATAATTCTCATTGGAGTTTGCTTAACTCGTAACCGGTTTTGGTTCTGGCCTGTAAGGCTTCTAGGTGTTAATAATTAACCATTTATTCGTATTCACAATGCATATTCGGTATCCAAAGCATGGGTTCACTGGGCTCTGCTGCGCAACTCTGATAACTTTAGAGTTTAGCTTGCCCCACTCGTTATTGTTACTGTATTGTACATCTCCCATTTATCACCTTTATTTTGGTAATAATGGTTCCTCAACCGACGCGTGGTATCTCTTACCATGCGCGATTTCGGTGAGTTACAAACTTCCTATCCACTCCCTTGATAATTTATTATGTATACTGCTATGTACTTCACAATGATTGACTTGTTTTCTTCCGACTTACTGTCGGTTGAGATTGAGTTACTACCTAATGTGTAGTTCTCTCTCGGTTACTTCCCACACTTGAGGTATATTCCATACCAATGTTTGGTATTCCATGTTACTGCAGTCACTTAATGCTAATCATGCCTCCACGTTTGGTTCTGTACAAGTACTCTTTCATTTGTACGACCTTGCATTTCCTATGCCTCGGTCTTATAACGTTATAAGTCTTTTGTTGTTCTACCACAATTAACATCTTCCCAACTTCCTAGCTATCTCACTCGATCATTACCGCGCAAGCGCAATACCAAAACACTCAGTCATACAGAGAGCAGAGGTGTAAACTCTTGGCAGTAAATCTCTTATGCGATTCGCAATGGAATTCACACTGTGTTTCACTAAGATTCTCATCTCGTAACACTGGCTACTGGCTTACTGCCTAGTTTATTTGCTATCACTTACCGTTGTATCACCACTAAGTCTAACTCATAACTCTGCCTATTTGCCATACTATCGTTTGACAATACCTATACAACTGTCGCTCATTGCGCACCGTGTTCTTACTTCTTGCACAACAATAACTTACATGGTATCCACTGTCATGTTAGCTTCTGCACATGTACTTATATTACGATTCATCATCCATTTGGACGACTACTGAATATACTATATTCCTCGAATCTTTATGTTCCTTGAGCGTTGTTCATCACACGTTTAGCATCACACACCTATAGTGGTTGCTATTAGACTTATTACTCTTCCGGTCTCCATGACTGGTACAAACACTTCTTTTCATATTATTATTATTATTCAAATCACTCTGGGGTAATAACAACATGGTCAATCCTTATCGTACTTCTTGAACTTGGTTCACACAACTACCGCTCCCGCGGTTTCACAATATCGAGAGGTATCCCCACTCTTTAAGTAGTGGTTCGTTCTCCGCTCTATTTACTTGTATAACATAAACTCCTGCAATCGATCAAATTTATACAACACATTTTGTTTGTGGCTTATAAGCCTTATTGCCTCGAGCTCTGCTCATTGTAGGCTGTCCACACACATCTACTTCTCTGTACAACTTTACATGGTTTAAAGGTAATATTGGGCTCCATGACAAGGTCGTTGCATCACGCTTCCTTTCATGGGATGCCCCTTCAAGGATGTCAGGTTTCCTCCCGACGACTTATGTTTAAACTGAGTGTTAGTTTCAACCTTTGTGTTTCAGTCACGTTATTTCGTTCAACGATTGTTGATCCAAACACCCCTCAAGGATTGCTCCTGGGTGTTGCTAAGTTATGCCATCAACTCTGGCTTGCACTTATTGGTACGTTAGTTAACTACGCTGTTTTGCGTTTTTTGCTGGGTTTAATATCCTCTCCAGTGAGATTGATATCCCCTGATAGTTTAAGTGATCATTTTGGGAGTTTCATCCCGTTCGTGCACATTAGCATGTCCATATCAGGCATCCGCCTTACCATATATAAGCTGGGTCTTTGCTCCAGCTATCATGTTTATCCCTCGGGATTCCTAAGACATATGCAATGTCTTTACATAACAGTCAGTGCACTTCGTGTTTCCTGATTCTTAAACATTCCTTGAAATAGACTCACAAATTCCTTTAGTCCCTTTAACTTTACTGAGGTCTTTCACTTCAATCATTCGTGGTAATCCGTTGCTCTTGTTTGACTTTTACTGCTGACCGTAGTACGGAGTCGACTACTTCCCGTGTTCCAGACTCTACTCGTATACATATGTGGGGTACCATACTGATACATTGCTACTTACCCGACTATCCCATAAGTAGGTCTGTCAGGCCCACAAGCTCCCATCGGAGTGCGGTCGTCCCACCTTTCAGTTGGTACACTCGTAGTGTCCGTCATACCCCTAAGTGAAGTATTCTTTGTCAACTCCCTTATATTGTCCTGTGACAATATGCATTCCGTGCTTCCCAAACTTAATCAAGGGAAAGTCTACACATCGTTGTATCATTATGAACTTCATTCATTCCCTCGGGTTGCTACCCTTGGGTTTACCGGTTTCAGTCCGGTTACTCAAAAGTGATCTGGGTGCAACTTACCTACTATGTGGCACTGAGGCCGGTGTAGGTCCTCTGATTTGGTTTAAAAGAAGGTTAGAAATAAACATGGGTTTGAAAGAAAGTTTGGTTTTGAAAGAAAAGAGTCTGAAATAAATCTGAGTTTGAAAGAAAAAATTCTCGTGGTTTCACAACGTCTTCTTGCCTTAACCAATTCTAGCTTCTTGCTGACTGGTGTGTTCCCCATTACAAAGGTTAGGCTGCTAAGCCCTTCCACGGTTATGATGATCTCACTTAACTTCGTGGTACTCCACTGAGTACTTTATAGTTGTTAAAAATTTCCCGAACAGCCCTGTTATAGCAGCACTTGCCATGGCAAGTGCGCCATGTTAACTGGCTGTCAGTTCAACACACACACACCGGTTGCGGTATTGTTTTCACTCGCATCGTAATCAGTGGCCTAATTGGCCCTTACTTTGATCTTACAGTCTTAACAATAAATCTTCTGGGCGACCTCTCACTGTCTTCACATGATAATCACTAACTAGGGTGTTTCCCATTCTGGAAGACCCCTTTTACTTAGTATTGTATCTTCTTCGTAGCCCGTTCCACCATTTTGTCGTGGTTACTGAGACTTATCTCTTGTTTGGGTACTACGTTGCAGTTCCTTAGTCGGTTGGTATACCGTTGTTGACATTATTTAATAATCATGGTCCCGTAGACATGTGTCTCGGGTTTCATGTAGCACCCCATCCAAAGCCAATCGTGGTTATCGCAAAACTGAACACTTAATCGAATTCGTCGCGCGAAATAACAACACCTGGACCTCGCCACGGTCTGATCGTTAGAACATACCGGCCTTATCGATTACACCTTATCATCCAAAATAAACAACCGACCAAAACATCACCAACCAAAATACACCAACCAACCGAGTTTAAGTATCTAAGACATAGTCACAAGCTTACATTAGTTTCAAATAACAGACGGGAGCACAAGCGCAACCCGTACTCAAAATAAGTCTCACCTAGGGCTACCCGCTCCTACTCTCGTGTGACTTCATCGGCCGCTTACCTGCAAGTGTAAAAACAGCCCCCAAAGGGGTCAGCACGAATGCTGGTACTCCCTCTCATGGCCCCCAAGCTAACGGGGCTACGACGACTAATTGTCGATGCATGGAAATTGATTAGGTACACAAGCATGATATGAAGTGTAATAAACAACAATCCACAGATGAACATACATAGCTCACACACAATGAACGACACAAGCGTTCCCTTATCAAGCGGGTTAGTAACCCCCTCCTTAGTCCTTATTTCCTTAACCTCAGTTCCTTACCTTACCTCAGTCTTACCTTATCTTATTCTCATATATACAAACCGTTCCTGGAAGGGAGTGGTTGTAGCTTAATCTCAAACCTAGGATTTAGGACCATCTTAATGCCACCTACCCTGGACGGGAGTCCAGCGTAGCTGAGCCGGCAACCGGCCCTAGGCTACAAGTCCGAAGACAAGTCCTTAAGCGAGGGCGGATCTGATTCAGATACCGCCCCCCTTTCCTTAGCATGCATGACCGGAGTCAGTCCCGGGTTTCCTCACTCAAGTTCCAGTTAGTAAAAATCTTACCCACCATGTGTTAGTTAAACCTTATCGAGTATTAACCAACATTCACCAATACTTAACTCTTATCCTTAACTCAGTAAGTACTAAACTTAGTTAGTAACAATCTCAAGTCTCGTGGGTTAGTGTAAAGAAAACACATTCACAACGAGAGCAAATATAACCGGTTGCATGCTTTATCTGTCTTAGTCATAGCAAGTAACAGATAGCACACAAGCCGAGAGACACCTCGTTAGCAAGCAGGTCACAAGAAAGATTGTACCGTTCACCGTCGTCTATCGTTTGTTTAACCTTCTCCGGGGTCCCAATTCACAAACCTAAAACATTGATTCATTTTTAGGCCATTAGTTATTTGCACCTTACTTAACTCACTAAGTCCCTAAAGATTCCCACTCGATACCCTCTTAAGTCCTTTCCACTCAACCTTATGAACTTAACTTTAAACATTAAGGTTTTACTTAACTTAACTTAATCCCCTTAGGTTCTTAGGTTTCTAATCATCATTGCCCTACCATTGGCATACCCTAATACCAATCATCATCCTTAGAATTTAAAATTTCTTTCTTTTTTTTTGTTTTAGGCTCGACCGAACTTACCGACCGACCTTACCCAAGGTCGGTCCATTCCAGAACATATTACCGTTTGAAAATTCTACCCCGACCGACCTTGCAAGTCCGGTCCCCAAGGTCGGTCCATTCCCGAGAGTTTTCCCCGTGGGAAATTTGAGCTCGACCGAACTTGCCAAGTCCGGTCCATTCCAGAGACTTAATTCCTTCACAAAATACAAGCCCGACCGAACTTGTAAGTCCGGTCCCCAAGTTCGATCGATTCCAGAGACCTTTTCCGGTAGTGTAAATTGAGCTCGACCGACCTTGCAGGTCCGGTCCCTAAGGTCGGTCGGCTCCAGAACCTTGTTTCTAAATTCCCATTTAACTCCAAACTTAACTCTCCTCATATATCCTAATATGTTCTAACCTCATTTGGGCACCTCAAATACACCTTAAGCCAACCACTAAACACTTTAAATCACTCACCAACATCCACCTTAATCATTATGCATTTTCCTTGTAATCATGCCAACACTTGTAATATTTTCCCCTAGGATTTCTAGGTGGTGGTTCATACCTAATGTACCACTATGCCAAATGCTCCCTCACCACTATAACATCATCTCCCAAGCATCTTCCACCATCTAAAACTCTTTTATGCATTCACTTAAAGTTCCTTAACAAGCTTATGCTTCTATCCATCAACACATTATTTCCTTCCTAGTTGTTTACCAACATTTGCCTAAGTCCTAAATTCTCAAGTACATTCTTTTGATTCCTAAATCCTTCATATGATGCCTAAGTCATTATAAGTCATTTAAACACCTTAATCTCACCCTTTTTTCATCAAGACAACCTCTAGAACTTCCTAGTACTTCCTTAGTCATGAAATCTCCTTAGAACATCTTAAACACTTAAGTTCTTCACTAAAATTTGCCATGGGATCTCTAGTATATTGTTGCACCCAAACACTTGGCTTTTCACCATCAAACAACCAATATTACTCAAATTCTCATCACAACACCTTACACACAATTTACACCAAACTACACCACATCATTACATAGTGTATAAACTTAAATGCTTGGCACTTAGGCCCTTAAATGACAATAATCTTAACCACTGAATTTCCACATATATTTGCCTTTAACCTGCGAATACACACAACAAGGCTCCCATTGAAATAAAATGCTTCTTGTAATTCACCCTGATATTCTTAAACTATCTCCTTTTTTCTCATTTGCTCCTTAGTCAAAAGTTCACAAGTATAGTCATTGTTCTTTCTCCTAGGTTTTTATATAGCCCTTTTCTAATGTAAACCTTACACTAAACTCATCACATATCTAAATCCCATTCCCTTAAACAATAAAACACCTTAAGGTAAGTAATTTACCTTGTTCTTTTACAGCTTTACAAAACTTTCTTCCTTAGGTTTTTCCTTGCTCAATCTCGGTCACCATATATATATCTCCTTGCCAATGTTCTAACCAATATCCAATGACTCCAATGAGTACTAGATAATACACTAACCCTAAGTAACAAACCCTAGGTTAAAATGTGCTTTAAGGTATTAAGGTGATTGTTTTACCTTGGTTTCTCAAGACAAGCTTGAATATGAAGCAAGAAGGACCTCCTCTATCCTTTGGAGAGTAGAAAACAAGCTAGAACAAGGCATTAAAATGAAGCCTCATGAGCATGTATTTTCGGTCATGAAGAAAAAGTGATGGAAACCTAGATTTTCTTACACTTTCTTTACCTTAAGAGAATGGAGAAGCCAATGGAGTCTCCAAGCTTGAGTTTCCTCCTCTAATGGTGGTTTGGCTTGGCACCAAATCAAAGCTCTTGAAGTTTTGAAAAGATAGAAAGAGAGAGCTGCAGACTTGTTATTAAGTGAGTGGTTTTAGTACGGGTGTAATTAACATAAAAGAAAGAAATTAAAACCCAAAAATAAACGTCGGGCTGCAAATAAATCCCAGTCGCAGTAGTATAGTGAAAATGTAAGCAACCGGATGTCGAACCGTGGGACTAATATACATATAATAGTACCTAAGCGTGTCACAGGAGGGGGGATTAATTGACTTGTAAATAAAAGAAAAGAAAGATAAATAAACTAAGTTGACAGATAAATAAAATGGAACTCTGGTCAGGTTATTATAATCTGCATAATTAAGCTATTTCTACTGGTTTAATAATTTGGCAAGGTTCCTATAAATATCTTAAGGACTAAATCATAGCCTCATAAGAACTCGTTCACCTGTAATGCAAGGTTCTAATCAAGGTTCAAGCAAAAGCCTGCGAACGGCAGAGGAGTATTGAGGAATTACATTTGCAACTGAATACTAACTTATTAAATCATAATCAAGTTTCCTCCAGTTTTACGCCTTAATCAACCTATCTATTTATCACCTGGTCTGATCAAAATAGACTTAGTAAAGCAGTTTAATAAATTCGCGAGATCTATTAAAAAGGCGAGATGACTTTTAAAACGTAACAAACTGTATATAAATAAACCAGTAAAAATATAGCATAATTAATACAAACATATAATAACCATTCCCAAAGCGTACGTAAACTAGCCTAACATATTAAATAGAATAACAGAAACAAGAATGATAGAAATCATCCGTAATCACTCCGTCTCGCTCTGCTATTTTGTATACGAAGGCTAGAGGTGGATTTTGTGGACTGTAAAATAAATAAAATGGAGAAGGCGGGAGAAGAGAAATGAGATGCGTGTGGTGAAGTGGTCGTGGATGAATTGTGTAATAATTGAGCAGAGGTCGTGGGTTTTTATAGAAGGAAGGAGAAGAAGAAGGAAGCAGATAAGGGACGCATGAGGAGCTCGTTGATTGCCCACTGATTGAAGCATTGATTGCAGGGGACAGAGCGTACGCAGTAGATAGATAAGGTAGCGAGTTGGGCGAGTTGCAGACCGTCGGTCAGGCAAATTGCAGACGAAGACGAAGACGGGCGAAGAAGATAAGCTCGGAACATTTATACACGACCGCTTGATAACTTGCGGTCCCCTCTGTGCTGTCCGCTAATTAACCAGCGGTTCCATGTGTCTCGTCCGCCTGTTAGGGAGGCGGTCCTCTGTATGTTGTCCGCCTGTTATTTGGCGGTTCCCTCTGTCTTGACCGCCTCGCGGTCTTCCGTGTCTTGTCCGCCTCTTTTTAGGCGGTACTCTCTGTCACGTCCGCCTCCTTCATGGGCGGTAGCCCCTCTCTAGTCCGCCTCCTTCATGGGCGGTAGCCCCTCTCTAGTCCGCCTCGCGGTTGTGTCTGAAAGGTCCGCCCATTTGCAAGCGGTTGCATATGCTCTCACATCCTCATTATATTAGGCGGTTGTTGCTGATAAAATTGAAACTCGTGGTCGTGAATAGAATTCAACCAAATGATCACGATGCAAGTGCTGTACGTGATACAAGTCACACGTGATTCATTTAAGTGGTGAACGTGATATTTTTAGTATATATATATACGGGTGTATTGTAATTTTCCTGCATTAGACACATAAAATGTATCAGTTCATATTAATACATAAATCTAAGAAAATATATAATAAGTGGGTAATATTATCGTGAAAGTAAGTAAGTACACAAAAACATAATTTAGAGGAAAACTAACAAAAGTGGAGAAATGAGCAAGAAAAGTGTTAATATAATATATGAAATACACCTATAAATCATGCTCATTTAGACACTTATCACACCCCCACACTTATCTTTTTGCTTGTCCTCAAGCAAAACTATGTACCCAAGTAGGGAATGCTTAATACTAACAAATATTATTATGAAGGGTAGGATAAACATGATCTTTTTAACTTAATTGAGGAGTGTGAAAAATCAACTGCTGGTGGCATAGATGTGCTCAGGGTAAAAATAAAATATAGAGTTTCGGGGTATGATCTAAGGTACTTCAATGTTTCTTTTGTTTAGGTGACTCCGAGAACTTTTACCATGACCAACTTCTCTCAAGAATGGGCATTTGAGGAGAAAACAAAAGGAAAAATAGATTTATGCATTTGTTTCACTTTTGCATAAGAGATGAGAAAAGTATAGGCATAACGCCTTTGTATTTAAGAACACTCAACTCTCTTTGTTGTTCACCAATGGTGTCTCGCTAGTCCCTTATTTATTTTTCTGCTCTCTTTTTTTTTTTTACAGAGAAGTACCCCTTAGCAATCCCTAAGAGAGAAGACAGAAAGAAACCCTGAGCAATAAAATCCAACCATTTGCATATTATTTGGTCACACCGCATATAAAATGCTCCTCAAAAGTAATCAAAATTTTAAAATTTTGTACAATTTATCCTACAATTCATAATAGTATTTATTTTTAAAGAGAACAACCCACATATAAAGGGTCCATAATATTTGAATTGGACAAACGCAAGATAAGCAGAGAGATTAAACATTTAAGCACAAAATGTCACCGAAAAGGGCACACTCTTCACCAGAAAAACAAGGGAAGGTTTTTAGAAGACCTTTTCGGTTAAATAGACAAAACAGAGATAACACAAAGACCACAAATAAACATTTAAGCACATAAACGCTCCTCTGCGTTTTTTATTTATTTAAAAGCATAATTAAAGAACTGGTACTCCCCTGATTTTATTTTTGCTTGCGTTTATAGGAGTTCCCCCACACTTGAGCTTCAGCCTCAAGTAGCGTAGCTTGGTTGCGGTGTCCACATGGAGATGCATCTGCATAAGACACTAGAAGCAACCACACTATAAACGGGGTTAAAAGTTAGCAAAAATAAAATTTTAAGAGAACCTGAAAATTAAAAGAGCATAAAAGCAAAATAAATAAAAGTACATCCGGGTTGCCTCCCGGGAAGCTGCCCTTATTTAACGTCTTTGGCTAGACGCCTGCTTCGTTATCCTGGATCAAAACAAAACGTTATCACGGCATATAAAATAATAAAATTAATACTCCACAAGATCTGGTGTTTGAGGAGGTATTGCCGGGAACGTAGTTCTAACAGAAGACCCGGTAGTGATGATTTTTCTTCCTCAAATTGGAGGATGTAAATATCCTCCTCTTGTAGGTGAGGCTCGTAGAAAGAACGCTTGATATCATCTTCAGAGAGAACTGATTCTTCAAAGGTGATAGTGGCGTTTTGTTTGGATATGATGGCGGGAGGTGATGGCAATTCCTTCTCTTCTTTTTCGAGGATGTAAATATCCTCATTGTCTGGGTATATTATAGAGAAGGATGGAAAATAGTGGTATTGATTTTAGGGAGGAGTCTTTATGATGGCTCGTCTGTAGTGGGTGTTCTACCTCTTGAATTGTTTCGCTCATTGATTGCTCTAGTAGTTGAGCGATTCTCTCCAGGTAGTCTGGTTGATCTTCTAACCAGAGTTGCTCTTGGACTATGAGACAATCCTCAAAATCATGAGCTCCCCCACATTCGGAGCAATATAAATCCTGCCAAAATTCAAACGCTTCTTCCATTTGCCACGTACGATATATATTTTTTTTTTTTGTATTTTTCTGTATAAAACAAAACTACTGAAACAGATTAGAAAATAAAAGGATTAGAAACAAACATAATAATAATATAAACAAATATAAAAGAAAATTAAACAAAAATAATATAGACAAAATATTCTAACATTACAAGTGAATAATCCGGGGCTTAGGGACTAGAATAAACTAGTCCCCGGCAACGGCGCCATTTTGCAGACTTGTTATTAAGTGAGTGGTTTTAGTACGGGTGTAATTAACATAAAAGAAAGAAATTAAAACCCAAAAATAAACGTCGGGCTGCAAATAAATCCCGGTCGCAGTAGTATAGTGAAAATGTAAGCAACCGGATGTCGAACCGTGGGACTAATATACATATAATAGTACCTAAGCGTGTCACAGGAGGGGGGATTAATTGACTTGTAAATAAAAGAAAAGAAAAGATAAAATAAACTAAGTTGACAGATAAATAAAATGGAACTCTGGGTCAGGTTATTATAATCTGCATAATTAAGCTATTTCTACTGGTTTAATAATTTGGCAAGGTTCCTATAAATATCTTAAGGACTAAATCATAGCCTCATAAGAACTCGTTCACCTGTAATGCAAGGTTCTAATCAAGGTTCAAGCAAAAGCCTGCGAACGGCAGAGGAGTATTGAGGAATTACATTTGCAACTGAATACTAACTTATTAAATCATAATCAAGTTTCCTCCAGTTTTACGCCTTAATCAACCTGTCTATTTATCACCTGGTCTGATCAAAATAGACTTAGAAAAGCAGTTTAATAAATTCGCGAGATCTATTAAAAAGGCGAGATGACTTTTAAAACGTAACAAACTGTATATAAATAAACCAGTAAAATATAGCATAATTAATACAAACATATAATAACCATTCCCAAAGCGTACGTAAACTAGCCTAACATTAAATAGAATAACAGAAACAAGAATGATAGAAATCATCCGTAATCACTCCGTCTCGCTCTGCTATTTTGTATACGAAGGCTAGAGGTGGATTTTGTGGACTGTAAAATAAATAAAATGGAGAAGGCGGGAGAAGAGAAATGAGATGCGTGTGGTGAAGTGGTCGTGGATGAATTGTGTAATAATTGAGCAGAGGTCGTGGGTTTTTATAGAAGGAAGGAGAAGAAGAAGGAAGCAGATAAGGGACGCATGAGGAGCTCGTTGATTGCCCACTGATTGAAGCATTGATTGCAGGGGACAGAGCGTACGCAGTAGATAGATAAGGTAGCGAGTTGGGCGAGTTGCAGACCGTCGGTCAGGCAAATTGCAGACGAAGACGAAGACGGGCGAAGAAGATAAGCTCGGAACATTTATACACGACCGCTTGATAACTTGCGGTCCCCTCTGTGCTGTCCGCTAATTAACCAGCGGTTCCATGTGTCTCGTCCGCCTGTTAGGGAGGCGGTCCTCTGTATGTTGTCCGCCTGTTATTGGCGGTTCCCTCTGTCTTGACCGCCTCGCGGTCTTCCGTGTCTTGTCCGCCTCTTTTTAGGCGGTACTCTCTGTCACGTCCGCCTCCTTCATGGGCGGTAGCCCCTCTCTAGTCCGCCTCCTTCATGGGCGGTAGCCCCTCTCTAGTCCGCCTCGCGGTTGTGTCTGAAAGGTCCGCCCATTTGCAAGCGGTTGCATATGCTCTCACATCCTCATTATATTAGGCGGTTGTTGCTGATAAAATTGAAACTCGTGGTCGTGAATAGAATTCAACCAAATGATCACGATGCAAGTGCTGTACGTGATACAAGTCACACGTGATTCATTTAAGTGGTGAACGTGATATTTTTAGTATATATATATATTATATATATATATATATATACGGGTGTATTGTAATTTTTCTGCATTAGACACATAAAATGTATCAGTTCATATTAATACATAAATCTAAGAAAATATATAATAAGTGGGTAATATTATCGTGAAAGTAAGTAAGTACACAAAAACATAATTTAGAGGAAAACTAACAAAAGTGGAGAAATGAGCAAGAAAAGTGTTAATATAATATATGAAATACACCTATAAATCATGCTCATTTAGACACTTATCAAGAGCTTGAGCTAACCAAGAAGAATATGTAATTTGTTTTGGTTTTGGAGCTAAAATGAGCAAGATGTGTGCAAGGGAAGTTGAAGCTAGCATGGAGCTGCTTGTTTACGTGAGGAAGAAGGGAGAGAGCAAAAGAAAACCGAAGGAGAAGATGAAGAATGAAGAGATGAGGAGAGAGGTAAGTAAAGTAAGATATTCGTTTTCTTAAAGTAAATAGTAACTCCTTACTTTTCCCTCTTCTTTTCTAATATCATTTGGCTACTCATGGTGAGTCACACCCTTAGAAAAAACGGCCCCCTATTAATTAAGGCAAGTCATGGTCTTGTTTGACCAACTAACTAAGCTTAATTAACTAAAGACTAAATTAGTCACTATTCAGTTACTATTCACAAAACTAGGCACATTGTTGTGAAATTTTTGATTTTCCATTGATTTGGAGTTCCTAATGTGATACTAATTAGTACACATGTTAATTAAAGAGTAATGATGGACATTTAGCCACTCAAAACCTATTTACAAGACAATTTTTCAAAAATGTGCTTTAAGACTCCTTAAAGCACATTTTGTGTTTTAACTTGTTTTCAAGCTTGGTTTTCTTTGTTAATTGATTTAAAATTACCATTAGGATATTACTAAGGTCTTAGAACAATATTTGGGTACTCACCTAAATCTCTCCAAGCTTAGAGCACGTTTTTGCTTAAACTGCTCTTTTGGTGTTTCCTTATGTTTTCTTTGGTTAAAATGGTTTCTTAATGTTTCTAAGGCATTATTTTGCCTCCTTATATCTTAGTTTATCACTTAAAAACCATATCTAAGTTTGGGGTATTTCAATCTACCCCCCTTAAAAGAACTTTATCCCCAAAGTTCACTATATGCTTAACCATTCACGGTACTCAATTCCCTTAATCTTAACACCACATCTTATATTCACATTCACACATCTCAAGACTCGAAGGTCGATCTCAAATACAATACATAATTATTATACATAATCAAACTTAACACCAAAGTGTAACAACTTACACAAATTCACATCTTAAACAACCAAACAAACAACAACAAGTTCGTTTCCTAACACAAAAGCGAGGAAGCTCTACCCCCCTTAAAAAGGGGTATGCGCCGTACCCTATACAGACGATCTAGTCAGTAAACAAAGAAGGATACTTCGCCCTCATCTTATCCTCTAATTCCCACGTGGCCTCTTTGACATCCTGGTTAGACCAGAGAACCTTCACCAGTCGCACTGACTTGTGGCGAGTGTCCCTAGTCTTACTGTCCAAGATTCTCTGAGGAATCTCCACGGATCTCATATTTGGTTCTAAAGTCAACCTCTCAGGTTCTAACACATGGGAGGGGTGGTACATGTATTTCTTTAGCTGTGAGACATGGAAAACATCATGCACTTTACCCAGTTCAGCAGGTAAATTCAACCTGTAAGCAACTGGGCCCACCCGCTCCGTAATCTCATAAGGACCAACAAACTTTGGGCTTAATTTGCCCTTCTGCCCAAACCTGAATACACCCTTCATCGGTGAAACTCGCAGAAATACCTGGTCGACCACTGCGAACTCCAGGTCCCGTCGTCGAACATCAGCATACGACTTCTGCCTATCTTGAGCAGCTTTCATGTTCTCCCTGATTTGCTGAACTTCAACCTTAACTTGCTCTAAGTACTCTGGTCCTATAATGACCGTCTCACTCGACTCATCCCAGCAGAGCGGTGTACGACATGGTCTACCGTACAACGCTTGAAAAGGTGCCATCTTGATCGAAGCGTGATAGCTGTTGTTGTATGAAAACTCGATCAGATGCAATTTGTCAATCCAACTGCCCTGGAAGTCTAAGGCACATGCCCTCAGCATGTCCTCGAGTGTCTGAATAGTACGCTCAGTCTGACCATCTGTCTGAGGATGGAACGGTACTCAGCTTGAGTTCTGTACCCAACGCTTCTCTGGTAGCTCTCCAGTACCTCGAAAGGAATCTGGTATCTCTATCTCACACTATGGTCTTTGGTATCCCGTGATGTCTCATGATTTCTTTCTCAAATAACTCAGCTAATTTGGTCACCTTCCAAGTATCCTTCATCGGAATGAATCGGGCTACTTTGGTAAGGCGATCCACCACCACCCATATCATGTTGAGACCTCCCCTAGCAGGTGGGAGTCCAACTACAAAGTCCATGGAGATATCATGGAACTTCCACTCCGGAACTGGCATCGATTGTACCATTCCGCCCGGTCGTCGGTGCTCGAATTTTACCTTCTGGCATGTGAGACACCTCAAGACGAACTCGGTAACATCTGTCTTCATCCCCGACCACCAGAAGTATCTCTTCATGTCTTTATACATCTTAGAGGCTCCCGGATGGATGGAAACTGAAGAACAGTGTGATTCCCTAAGTATACGGTCTTTCAGATCCGTGTTGCCCCGTGGTATGCATAACCGGCCCTTTAGTCTGATCAGATCATCATCATCATGAAGTATGAAGTCGTATTTCTGACTCTCAAAGGTACCATCTGTCAGCTTCTGCCTGACCTCCCTCATGTACTCATCTGTCCTCTGAGCCTCTCGCACCTCATCAACCAAGCTGGAGAAAGAAACTAGCGAATGGAGTGAGTGTGCTCGACGGCTCAAGGCGTCTGCTACAACATTGGCCTTTCCCTCTTTGTACTGGAGGTCGATGTCATAGTCTTTCAGAAACTCTAACCATCTCCTCTGTCGAAGATGCAACTCCTTCTGAGTGAATATGTATCTCAAACTCTTATGATCGGTGTAGATCGTCACACTAACCCCGTATAAGTAGTGGCGCCATATCTTCAAAGCGAAGACTAACTCCCAGCTCTAAATCATGTGTGGGGTAGTTCTCCTCATGTTTCTTCAACTGGCGTGAGGCATATGCCACCACCTTGCCATGTTGCATGAGCACGCAACCCAGCCCTCTGCCGGATGCATCACAGTAAACCTCAAAACCCTCTATACCGTCTGGAATAGTCAGAACTGGTGCGGTGGTCAGTGAGTCTTTCAAACTCTGAAATGATTTCTCACAGTCAGCCGTCCATACGAACGGTGCATCTTTCTTCATCAGACTAGTCATCGGCTTTGCAACCTTGCTAAAATCCCTAACAAACCTCCTGTAGTAACCTGCCAGACCGAGAAAGCTCCGGATGTCGGTAACAGTCTTCGGCCTTGGCCAAGTACGTACGGCATCAATCTTTGCTGGATCCACTGAGATCCCAGCATCTGAGATGACATGACCTAGGAAAGAGACCTGGTCAAGCCAAAACTCACATTTGGAGAACTTAGCATATAGCTGGTTCTCCCTCAGTATCTCTAATACCTTCCTCAGATGTTCCTCATGTTCAACCTTAGATTTCGAATATATCAATATATCATCAATAAAACCACAACCGACTTGTCCAGCTGCTCCCGGAACAAGCGGTTCATCAAATCCATAAACTTCGCCGGTGCGTTCGACAAACCGAATGGCATCACTGTAAACTCATAGTGGCCGTATCGTGTCCGGAATGTCGTCTTCTCAATATCTCCCTCCTTAATGGCTATCTGATGATACCCCGATCTGAGATCAATCTTGGAAAACACAGATGCTCCCTTCAACTGATCGAACAGATCGTCAATGCGGGGTAGTGGATACTTATTCTTCACTGTCACTGCATTCAGCTCTCTGTAGTCGATGCAGAGGCGGAGACTACCATCCTTCTTCTTCACGAAGAGGACTGGCGCTCCCCATGGTGACACACTTGGTCTTATAAATCCCTTATCTAACAAATCTTTCAACTGTTCTTTCAATTCATTCATTTCTGCCGGAGCCATGCGGTATGGTGCCTTGGCTATCGGTCCGGTACCAGGTAGCAGCTCGATGGTGAACTCTACCTCCCGAGTGGGTGGCATGCCGGGCAGTTCCCGTGGAAATAGGTCGGGGAACTCCGACACTACCGGTAAGTCGGGGTCGAACTCGGGGTCTCTCTCTATGTCCTGTACATAGCAGAGGTACACTTCTTCCTCTCCTCAATTCCTTATACATTGCCATGGTGGTGATGATCTTAGTCGAAGGCTCTCTGGGCCTCTGGCGGTATGATATTGTTACCCCAGACGGACTCCTGAGCAGCAATCTATGCTCGGCGCAGAGGATACGTCCCTTGTGCCGCTCCAACCAGTTCATCCCGAAGATAACATCAAATCCTAGCTCATTGAACTCAATAAAACTGATTGGAAAGTCTTCTCCCTTAATTCTGACAATGGCTCCTCGGTAGTAGCGAGTGCAACGAACCACCTCCTTAGACGGGAGCGTAACCGTGAAGTCGGGTAGCTCATCAGCGTCTAGCCCCAACCTGCTTGCGAAAGATGCCGAGACAAAGGTATGCGAGGCCCCTGAGTCGAAGAGAACTGATGCCTCAATCCCATTAATCGGAAAGGTGCCGGTGAGGATAGTACCGCTGGCGTCGGCCTGTGCCTCTGTAAGTATGCTTAGCGCACCTTCCGTACCGAGTCCATAACCTAATTGTGTTCACAAGCTTCATGAGTATTGATGGTATAACAAGAGTCGTAACAATATATGTGAACAACACTGTTATTTTATTCATAACCATCCTGTTTACAACATGTGCTTAAGTCTTACATCTCATTCCTTACCTCACACTAAAATGTTACATAGCTAATATTGTCTAAAGGTTAGGTTTAATCTCAGGTCTCATATGCGTCGCATTGATTACTGCTAACGGTGCTGTATTCAACTTGATTCTCTTAATACCATGGTATAGCATCCTTGACTCTCCTCCCATAACTAACACATCTCCAGACTTAAGTACCAACTTATTCGCACGGTCCGCACGCTTCTGCTCGCCGTATAAAAACTCTGCATCATCCCCAATGGACCAAGACACTACGGGTATCCCTCTTTCGAGAGACTCCGTTGTCTCGTCCTTATCCTGGTGTAGTCCAAGTCGCCCATCCTTCTCGTAGAAGTTCACAATGCAAATGTCTGCTTGAATGTCTGGAATCGGTTCAGCTTCCAACTGCTGAGCGATTTCCACGACTTGTGTAATAACTGGATGGAACTCTTCGGGTATCCCCAGTGGTGAGACTCCATCTTGCATCCTCGTGGTTTGGTAGTTCTTGGCATATGGATTCCAATCCTTGCCTAAGCTCATCATTTTTAATTTCATCCTTGCTCCCCCTGGGTACTCCGGTGTGTAAAAACCTCCCGGTCCCATTCCTAGTTGACTGCATTTCCTGATGATGGCTATTTGCGCTTCGGGTGTCAGGTATCCCCTTAATAAAATCATACCTGGGCGGATAACCTGACATTGTTCGGTTGGAAAGTCTATGGTTTCGATGTCGGTGTGCTCCGGGTCAGGTGTAGATGGTATTGGATAGCAGATGTTGAAGCTTCCTAAAGTGGTAGTAGGTCATATCTTACTTAAGTTCTAATCTTATCTCATTCTTACTTAACTCGATTATTCACCAAACATGCATGATAATGCGGTAAGCAGGTAGTTTTATCACTAAATGGTTATAGCGGTACCTGGCCTCGATGAGGGTTCAGGCTCATCGTCCCGGTCCACCAAGTGTAGTGTGGGTCCCGACTTCTGGGTCACCCGTGGGTTCTTGTCTGCAGCTTGCTGCACCTTCCTCTGACCGTCAGATCCAGCTCCCTGATCGGTCTTGCCCTTGCCCCTGGTATCGGGCCTATAGGCTCTGCTAGCGGGGTTCCGGAAGCACTCATATGCTCGGTGTCGTATACCCCACAATAGTTGCACTCCACCTTATTCCCCTTGCAATCGAGCCCGGGGTGGTCCTTGTGACGCCACCTACAGATGTAGCGTCGCTGGTAGCCACCACCGGCTCCCTTCTCAGTCTCAGATCCTGACCATTCACAATATCAATACTCATATCTCAAACGGTTACTAATTGTTTCTTAACTCACTCAATACCAATTCCTTACCCTTTGGCGCCCTAGAGCGCAGGGGTGTAGCTGCGTAAGCATACGTCAACTTCAATGGCTCTTCCGGAGCCTTCTCCTTTTCCTCCTCCCTTTTGGTTCTGGTTTTTCTGGGCCTGAGGCTGGTACTTTGTTTCTTGTACCCTCCTTGCCCTTGACTCTCCGAGCTCATACCAGCATTCTTCCTCTTAGCATTCTCCTCGTCCCTCAGCTGGACGGTTATCTCAACCTTAGCAGCGGCATGATAGCACTCCTGCTTTCCACAGTATTAGTCACTCTTATTTCTCATAATCTAAGTCTTACTCATTTACTTACTCAAATCTCAATCATTCTCATTACCTGCAAGGTAGTGTAACTCGTCGGCCCCATGCCGTAGCGGAGTCGATGGCTAAGCCCACCATAGAAGCGGTCCACCAGGATCTGGTCTGAATATCCAAGACCTGGCAGAAGACGGAGCAAGGCGGTGAACTCCGAGTAATACTCGTCCACCGTCATCTTGTCGGTCTGCTTAAGCGCATCCAACTGCAAGCGCTTCTTTGTCTGGACATGGGCGGGGTAGTACTTTGCTCGTAGCAAGGCGGTGTACTGCTCCCAGCCGAACTCTGGATTGGCCACATGCTCGGCCCTCACCAGCTTCCACCAATCGCCTGCCGCCCCCTTCAGATAGAAAGCAGCCAGACGCATCTTGATCCCAGCAGGGACGTCAAGGGTCTCAAAGGCGGTCTCCAGCTTGGAGATGTACGCCTCAAGCTTGGCGGGATCGGTCTCCCCCTTAAAGTGCGCGGGTCAAAGATCTGCAAGGCTCTTCACCCAATTTGGTTCCCGGGGTTGTGGCGGTGGAGGTGGTGCACCCACACCAGGCTGATAGCCCATGTGCCCTAATGCGGCAGCCACGATCTTGGCGATCGTCTGCCCTCCCGGTATCTCTGAAGCATCATCGCCTTGGCCACGACCTCGGCCTCCTCTAGGTCGTCCTGCCATCTGAACAAGCATAACTCACATTAGATTCGCATCCACCACTGTTTCGGTTAACGAATTTATAACGTCCGTAGACGGTAAAGACGATCCACACTTATTAGTGGTCATCTGACTCTAATCACTCTAACTCTCACACCCTTAACCCGTCACTTTTTCCTTAACTTATATCCTAACTCGGTGGTTTCTTATGTCCGGTATTTCTTGATCAGAGCGTAACTACGCTCTGATACCACTTTTTGTAACACCCCATCCAAAGCCAATCGTGGTTATCGCAAAACTGAACACTTAATCGAATTCGTCGCAACGAAATAACAAACACCTGGACCTGCCACGGTCTGATCGTTAGAACATACCGGCCTTATCGATTACAACACTTATCCAAAATAAACAACCGACCAAAACATCACCAACCAAAATATCACCAACCAACCGAGTTTAAGTATCTAAGACATAGTCACAAGCTTACATTAGTTTCAATATAAACAGACGGGAGCACAAGCGCAACCCGTACTCAAATTCAAGTCCCACCTAGGGCTACCCGCTCCTACTCTCGTGGCGTGACTTCATCGGCCGCTTACCTGCAAGTGTAAAAACAGCCCCCAAAGGGGGTCAGCACGAATGCTGGTACTCCCTCTCATGGCCCCCAAGCTAACGGGGCTACGACGACTAATTGTCGATAGCATGGAAATTGATTAGGTACACAAGCATGATATGTAGTGCAATAAACAACAATCCACAGATGAACATACATAGCTCACACACAATGAACGACACAGCGTCCCTTATCAAGCGGGTTAGTACCCCCTCCTTAGCCTTATTTCCTTTAACCTCAGTTCCTCCTTACCTCAGTCTTACCTTATCTTATTCTCAGTATACAAACCGTTCCTGAAGGGAGTGGTTGTTAGCTTAATCTCAAACCTAGGATTTAGGACCATCTTAATGCCACTACCCTGGACGGGAGTCCAGCGTAGCTGAGCCGGCAACCGGCCCTAGGCTACAAGTCCGAAGACAAGTCCTTAAGCGGAGGGCGGATCTGATTCAGATACCGTCCCCCTTTCCTTAGCATGCATGACCGGAGTCAGTCCCGGTTTCCTCACTCAAGTTCCAGTTAGTAAAAATCTTACCCACCATGTGTTAGTTAAACCTTATCGAGTATTAACCAACATTCACCAATACTTAACTCTTATCCTTAACTCAGTAAGTACTAAACTTATTAGTAACAATCTCAAGTCTCGTGGGTTAGTGTAAAGAAAACACATTCACAACGAGAGCAAATATAACCGGTTGCATGCTTTATCTATGTCTTAGTCATAACAAGTAAACAGATAGCACACAAGCCGAGTACACCTCGTTAGCAAGCAGGTCACAAGAAAATTGTACCGTTCACCGTCGTCTTTGTTGTAACCTTCTCTGGGGTCCCCAATTCACAAACCTAAACATTGATTCATTTTTAGGCCATTATTTATTTGCACCTTACTTAACTCACTTAGTCCCTAAAGATCCCACTCGATACCCTCTTAAGTCCTTTCCACTCAACCTTATGAACTTAACTTTAAACATTAAGGTTTTTACTAACTTAACTTAATCCCCTTAGGTTCTTAGGTTTCTAATCATCGTTGCCCTACCATTGGCATACCCTAATACCAATCATCATCCTTAGAATTTAAAATTTCTTTCTTTTTTTTTGTTTTAGGCTCGACCGAACTTACCGACCGACCTTACCCAAGGTCGGTCCATTCCAGAACATATTACCGTTTGAAAATTCTACCCCACCGACCTTGCAAGTCCGGTCCCCAAGGTCGGTCCATTCCGAGAGTTTTCCCCCGTGGGAAATTTGAGCTCGACCGACTTGCCAAGTCCGTCCATTCCAGAGACTTAATTCCTTCACAAAATACAAGCCCGACCGAACTTGTAAGTCCGGTCCCCAAGTTCGATCGATTCCAGAGACCTTTTCCGGTAGTGTAAATTGAGCTCGACCGACCTTGCAGGTCCGGTCCCTAAGGTCGTCGGCTCCAGAACCTTGTTTCTAAATTCCCATTTAACTCCAAACTTCTCCTCATATATCCTAATAGTTCTAACCTCATTTGGGCACCTCAAATACACCTTAAGCCAACCACTAAACACTTTAAATCACTCACCAACATCCACCTTAATCATTATGCATTTTCCTTGTAATCATGCCAACACTTGTAATATTTTCCCTAGGATTTCTAGGTGGTGGTTCATACCTAATGTTACCACTATGCCAAATGCTCCCTCACCACTATAACATCATCTCCCAAGCATCTTCCACCATCTAAACTCTTTTATGCATTCACTTAAGTTCCTTAACAAGCTTATGCTTCCATCCATCAACACATTATTTCCTTCCTAGTTGTTTACCAACATTTGCCTAAGTCCTAATTCTCAAGTACATTCTTTTGATTCCTAAATCCTTCATAGTGATGCCTAAGTCATTATAAGTCATTTAAACACCTTAATCTCACCCTTTTTTCATCAAGACAACCTCTAGAACTTCCTAGTACTTCCTTAGTCATGAAATCTCCTTAGAACATCTTAAACACTTAAGTTCTTCACTAAAATTTGCCATGGGATCTCTAGTATATTGTTGCACAAAACCCAAACACTTGGCTTTTCACCATCAAACAACCAATATTACTCAAATTCTCATCACAACACCTTAACACACAATTTACAACCAAAACTACACCACATCATTACATAGTGTATAAACTTAAATGCTTGGCACTTAGGCCCTTAAATGACAATAATCTTAACCACTAAATTTCCACATATATTGCCTTTAACCTGCGAATACACACAACAAGGCTCCCATTGAAATAAAATGCTTCTTGTAATTCACCTTGATATTCTTAAACTATCTCCTTTTTTCTCATTTGCTCCTTAGTCAAAAGTTCACAAGTATAGTCATTGTTCTTTCTCCTAGGTTTTATAGCCCTTTTCTAATGTAAACCTTACACTAAACTCATCACATATCTAAATCCCATTCCCTTAAACAATAAAACACCTTGGTAAGTAATTTACCTTGTTCTTTTACAAGCTTTACAAACTTTCTTCCTTAGGTTTTTCCTTGCTCAATCTCGGTCACCAATATATCTATCTCCTTGCCAATGTTCTAACCAATATCCAATGACTCCAATGAGTACTAGATAATACACTAACCCTAAGGAACAAACCCTAGGTTAAAAATGTGCTTTAAGGTATTAAGGTGATTGTTTTACCTTGGTTTCTCAAGACAAGCTTGAATATGAAGCAAGAAGGACCTCCTCTATCCTTTGGAGAGTAGAAAACAAGCTAGAACAAGGCATTAAAATGAAGCCTCATGAGCATGTATTTTCGGTCATGAAGAAAAAGTGATGGAAACCTAGATTTTCTTACACTTTCTTTACCTTAAGAGAATGGAGAAGCCAATGGAGTCTCCAAGCTTGAGTTTCCTCCTCTAATGGTGGTTTGGCTTGGCACCAAATCAAAGCTCTTGAAGTTTTGAAAAGATAGAAAGAGAGAGCTTGAGCTAACCAAGAAGAATATGTAATTTGTTTTGGTTTTGGAGCTAAAATGAGCAAGATGTGTGCAAGGGAAGTTGAAGCTAGCATGGAGCTGCTTGTTTACGTGAGGAAGGGGAGAGAGCAAAAGAAAACCGAAGGAAAGATGAAGAATGAAGAGATGAGGAGAGAGGTAAGTAAGTAAGATATTTGTTTTCTTAAAGTAAATAGTAACTCCTTACTTTTCCCTCTTCTTTTCTAATATCATTTGGCTACTCATGGTGAGTCACACCCTTAGAAAAACCGGCCCCCTATTAATTAAGGCAAGTCATGGTCTTGTTTGACCAACTAACTAAGCTTAATTAACTAAAGACTAAATTAGTCACTATTCGGTTACTATTCACAAAACAAGGCACATTGTTGTGAAATTTTTGATTTCCATTGATTTGGAGTTCCTAATGTGATACTAATTAGTACACATGTTAATTAAAGAGTAATGATGGACATTTAGCCACTCAAAACCTATTTACAAGACAATTTTTCAAAAATGTGCTTTAAGACACCTTAAAGCACATTTTGTGTTTTAACTTGTTTTCATGCTTGGTTTTCTTTGTTAATTGATTTAAAATGACCATTAGGATATTACTAAGGTCTTAGAACAATATTTGGGTACTCACCCAAATCTCTCCAAGCTTAGAGCATGTTTTTGCTTAAACTGCTCTTTTGGTGTTTCCTTATGTTTTCTTTGGTTAAAATGGTTTCTTAATGTTTCTAAGGCATTTTTTTGCCTCCTTATATCTTAGTTTATCACTTAAAAACCATATCTAAGTTTGGGGTATTTCAATCTACCCCCCTTAAAAGAACTTTGTCCCCAAAGTTCACATATATGCTTAACCATTCACGGTACTCAATTCCCTTAATCTTAACACCACATCTTATATTCACATTCACACATCTCAAGACTCGAAGGTCGATCTCAAATAAAATACATAATTATTATACATAATCAAACTTAACACCAAAGTGTAACAACTTACACAAATTCACATCTTAAACAACCAAACAAACGACAACAAGTTCGTTTCCTAACACAAAAGCGAGGAAGCTCTACCCCCCTTAAAAAGGGGTAGGCGCCGTACCCTATACAGACGATCTAGTCAGTAAACAAAGAAGGATACTTCGCCCTCATCTTATCCTCTAATTCCCACGTGGCCTCTTTGACATCCTGGTTAGACCAGAGAACCTTCACCAGTTGCACTGACTTGTGGCGAGTGTCCCTAGTCTTACTGTCCAAGATTCTCTGAGGAGTCTCCACGGATCTTATATTTGGTTCTAAAGTCAACCTCTCAGGTTCTAACACATGGGAGGGGTGGTACATGTATTTCTTTAGCTGTGAGACATGGAAAACATCATGCACTTTACCTAGTTCAGCAGGTAAATTCAACCTGTAAGCAACCGGCCCACCCGCTCCGTAATCTCATAAGGACCAACAAACTTCGGGCTTAATTTGCCCTTCTGCCCAAACCTGAATACACCCTTCATCGGTGAAACTCTAAGAAATACCTGGTCGCCCACTGCGAACTCCAGGTCCCGTCGTCGAACATCAGCATACGACTTCTGCCTATCTTGAGCAGCTTTCATGTTCTCCCTGATTTGCTGAACTTCAGCCTTAACTTGCTCTAAGTACTCTGGTCCTATAATGACCGTCTCACTCGACTCATCCCAGCAGAGTGGTGTACGACATGGTCTACCGTACAACGCTTGAAAAGGTGTCATCTTGATCGAAGCGTGATAGCTGTTGTTGTATGAAAACTCGATCAGATGCAATTTGTCAATCCAACTGCCCTGGAAGTCTAAGGCACATGCCCTCAGCATGTCCTCGAGTGTCTGAATAGTACGCTCAGTCTGACCATCTGTCTGAGGATGGAACGCGGTACTCAGCTTGAGTTCTGTACCCAACGCTTCTCTGGTAGCTCTCCAGTACCTCGAAAGGAATCTGGTATCTCAATCTAACACTATGGTCTTTGGTATCCCGTGATGTCTCATGATTTCTTTCTCAAATAACTCAGCTAATTTGGTCACCTTCCAAGTATCCTTCATCGGAATGAATCGGGCTACTTTGGTAAGGCGATCCACCACCACCCTATCATGTTGAGACCTCCCCTAGCAGTGGGAGTCCAACTACAAAGTCCATGGAGATATCATGGAACTTCCACTCCGGAACTGGCATCGATTGTACCATTCCGCCCGGTCGTCGGTGCTCGAATTTTACCTTCTGGCATGTGAGACACCTCAAGACGAACTCGGTAACATCTGGCTTCATCCCCGACCACCAGAAGTATCTCTTCATGTCTTTATACATCTTAGAGGCTCCCGGATGGATGGAAACTGAAGAACAGTGTGATTCCCTAAGTATACTGTAACACCCCTACTAAACCGGTTCCTAGTAATCCTATAGAAGTCGCGCACAATAATATCTCGCAGCGGTAAATAATAAACTATCGCTCTACTGGTGTCACTGTTATCACTCGCCCATACGGGTGATAACGATTTACCTGATAATCAACTTGCGAAACGTATTCCCGCAGTGACCACAAGAGATAGATAGTAGAACTTAAACAACTTAAAACAAATCTAACATCAACAATTATTACAGACCGTGAGCATCTAAACCAAATACACCTCGGTTAAACAACCCGAGTCCAAAACAACCTGAGTATCACACCGTACCAAGTCTAAACCAACTGTAATATCACAATGGTCACGTCTCGCTGCGACCCACCAGCTAATCACCTGAAATAAAGATGGTTTGTGGTATGGAATCAGCCCCTGCTGAGTATGTCATCACATGCCCCGTCATGCCCCCAAAGACCCCTCAATTATTTGGTCGAGAGCATGAGGTTCATTACATGCAATACCATTTTAATATATAAACTGTAAAATAAACAACAGTAATCCATACAACAACCAACCATCAACACACATAATATACCACAAGTATAACCAATGAACAATAAGCGAAACAACGAGAGTAACAATAAGTATTAATTCTCGTCCATGGTGTGAAGCCAATATTGTTCGCCACTGTATAATTCTCAAATGTATTGTTCAGTTATACCTAGTGACATTGTCTCATTAAAACGACATGTCTCTAGTTACCCATATATTATGGCGGGTCACCCACGGCAGTAGCCACTCCAACGGTAGAGTCTCCGACCAACGAGCCATTCTAGCTCACGGGAAATTTTCTTGATACTTGCGGACCCGTACGCGGACATCCTGGTATCGTTTTTGTGATCACAGCGCGCACCAAGAGCCACATCCTCTTGGCTTTACTTCCATTCATTATTTACTTAATTATACCATCGCATCGCATTACCAAATTTTCTAACACAGCAGACCAAGATCATTAGTCCAATCCGGAGTCTGTAAACTCGGGATCCAGTGTTAGATACGAGAGCGGCGTATAGAAAGGCCAATGCTCCGTATGAAAGTCTTGGATAATATATATGTATTATTATCCTAGTGCTACAACGTTTTTCTGACGTTCCTTATTTTTCGTATAAGATAGCACCATAGCCGCTAGTTCGTTTTATATATAGGTTCTTATATACGAACCAATACTGTTAACTCATCAACAGTAAATAATGAGCAGCTATAAATAAAGATCATGCATATTAAATTAAACATTCAGACAAACAATCTTATCACAGATCACACAGAAGTCTGAACTGAGGAAGCCCTCAGAGACAATCAGAGACACATAACAACATACCGTTCACCCTGATGTATTACGGTGGAGTATGAATCAGCAAGATCCTATGCTCCTTGTGTAGTCTCTAACGAACTAAACAATACACAATGCTACTGATTAGCATACTGTATAACAACACAATCCTACGGTACCCCGTACCGTCACTAACACCTCCCGGTTAACCCCCCGTTATTAACTATCAATGTTGTCGGGTTTTAGGTTTAACTCGAGATTGGGAAAAGGTGTTATATTACACGCGTAGTCTTGTTTGTATATTAGTATAGTTGTTGTTAAACTTGTTATCGCATGTAACTTAATGTTTGTTTGTACATCATACAGTTTGTTTCATTATTGTATGTGTGATCCTTTGTCATGCACTATGCATCTTACCTTAGTATTTATTTTTCTAAGGTTTGTCTCTTTTTTTTATATTTCATGTGGTATAATTCATCTGTAAACTATACTCTTAATATCTAGGATCCTTATTATCCCATGAATACTCTTAACTTTAGAATTTCCATATCTAATGTTTATAATTCTTTTCTCCTTAACTATTATCATTTTAATTATGATAATTTATGATTATTGAACCATGTCACATTTTCTACACTATACATATATTTATTTATATGTGTGTATTATGGAACTATTTATTATATGGTAAGTCTCATAATCTATATTCTTTCTTTTTAATGAATATCTCTATATTAAATGTTATAACTCTTATAACATTAAAAAACCATATTATAATTCCATTTAAAAATGTTATTATTTTCGAACAGCACCTATGTTTCTTAAATATTTATAAAATCCACCTCTTAATTAATATAATGTATCTTATAGTTATATAACATATCTTATGACATTTAAATCATTAAAACAATTATAACCTATAGTTATATTTTGTTTTTAAATACCAAACAGCCTTAGTATTTTCGGTTTTCACTTATAACCATTAAACTTCTATAAACTCACAATTCAATTCCAATTATAATACATAGTTTTCTAACCCCATTAAAACTATATATTATACATATATCTTTATAAAACCTTATATACCATTCCAAAATTACCAAACTATACCAAAAGGTTATAAACATTATTCCTAACCTTATACTTTTAATTCACGGTTTTTATACATTTGTTACCTATTTATAACAATGTCATAAAATACCATATAGTATACTTATATAATTCACATGAACTCCAAATTTAACCAAATAAACTTCTAAAAATTCTAATAACTTAAGGACTTTACTAAACTCCATTTACTACCCTTAATTCTCGGTAATTACATTACCACCCCAAACCTTATAAATCTTTTACAATTTAATAAGTATCTCATTATAAGGTAGTATTTTAATTTCTTAAATTTTCTAAACTTGGTCAAAGTCTCCTATATAGTCAACTTTGACCCCTAATACCAAATGGGAACCAATTTTCGGTAATTACAAATAATGACCTATACTTTCTATTTTTACAATTTTGACCCAAAACTTTATAAAATGTTATAATTTTTATTAAATTCATTTAAAAACCCTAAATTGCTCTAAATTACCCACGGCTTTTCTAATTCCTTAATAGTTATGAATTGGCCCCAATTTTAATTATAAGCATAAATAAAACTAAATAAGCTTATAAACTTAAATTAAAATGGCCTAATGACATGGCCTTATTACAACCTTGAACTTGCAAAATAATTACACAATAAATGTCTCAAAATATGGCATATATATTCGGCCTCTCCATGGTTTAATTATTTTTCCACATAATGTCATAATTTGACCATTATGTTAATTAAATCTCTTAAATGACTAGCTTAATTTATCTTAGTCATTTTTTTTCCATTTTTAGGTCAATATGACCTATATAGGTAAGTTCACTCTCGGCCATATATATATATATGCTTAAAAATTACAAAAATCATAAGTTTAAGGTGTTTATACCTTGATTAAGCCTTGTATGCTCTCGGCCACCTCTAGGAAAAATCACCACTTGATTTAGACATGTTTAATACACAAAAACAAGATATGGTTACACTCCAAGCATGAGCTTAACCATAAGGAATAATTAATGTAAGATTTAAGGCAAAAATCACCTTAAAAATGCAAGGGAAGTTCTAGGTATTTTCGACCTGAATCAAACACACCACAAGGTGTTAGATCTACCATATTAACATAGGAATAGTTAGATCTCGAAATCCTACCTTGTTATTAGGTTTTACCTTGGAAAAATGCCTTAAAAGAGAGTATTTCTCTTGGATCTCGGTCACCCTTGCTCCAAATGGCTAACCAACAGATCCCACATGAAAAGGAGATGAAGATGAGTCTATGACCAAAATTTCACAGCCAAACTCGAAGGGAATCAAAAGTTATGAGCTTAAAGCACATTTTTACCTTAAAATGTAGATTTGGACAACCTTGGTCCCTCTACTGGTCTCAACCGAGTTTAGCTCTTGTTCTAACCTTAGAACACTGAGAATAAGCCATAGGAATAGATGAGCCACGAATTTTAGGTGTTGGTGGTGAAAAGATGAAGAAAAAAGCTAAAAATGACATTAAAACACTTACATTAGGAGCTTAGGAGCTAGACTTGCCTTCCATGGCCAAGAACAAGCTTGGAGAGCTTGAGAGGAAGGAGAGGGCTCGGCTGGGATGAGAGGAATCGGACAAGGAGGAAGGAGAAGATGGGAAAGGTAAGTAAAGTTTGAAAATAATGTAAAAAGTAACATTATTTTGAAAAAGTCTTACATTAGGTAGCATTATTGTCAATCAAGGAAATTAAGCAGCCTCCTCTCTTATTGCAGCCGGCCACCATGATTCAATGAGTCAATTAATTGACCATTGACCATGCTTGGTCAATGTTGACTCATGCGGGCCCCACTTTAGGGTTTTATTAATATTTTAATATTAAATTTGTAAAAATTCGTAAATTTCTGGAATTAAATTCCTAATATGATATAATATGATTATATATCATATTTAAGGATATTTATAATTTTTAAGCCTATTAAAATCAATTTAAAAGGCAATCTCACAAAAACGTGCTTTAAGGAGTTTTAGCGCACATTTTTGTGTCACAGGATGTTCCTGAGCTTAGTTCTCTTTGAGAATGGTTTTATTGTGTTCCTTGATTCATTATAATACTTAGGAATCCACTTTGGATCCTACTTGGGGTCATACAACCTTCATGGCGTCTTAAAGCACATTTTTGGCTTTACCGATCTTAAGGCGTGTTTTGCCTTGTTGAGATCTTATAGATTGTTCCCCAATAATATTTAGATGTTTAATAATCATCTTAGATCATTAATAGATCATTTAATTATATTTTAAAGATTAGGGGTATTTCATATACGGTCTTTCAGATCCGTGTTGCCCCGTGGTATGCATAACCGGCCCTTTAGTCTGATCAGATCATCATCATCATGAAGTATGAAGTCGTATTTCTGACTCTCAAAGGTACCATCTGTCAGCTTCTACCTGACCTCCCTCATGTACTCATCTGTCCTCTGAGCCTCTCGCACCTCATCAACCAAGCTGGAGAAAGAAACTAGCGAATGGAGTGAGTGTGCTCGACGGCTCAAGGCGTCTGCTACAACATTGGCCTTTCCCTCTTTGTACTGGAGGTCAATGTCATAGTCTTTCAGAAACTCTAACCATCTCCTTTGTCGAAGATGCAACTCCTTCTGAGTGAATATGTATCTCAAACTCTTATGATCGGTGTAGATCGTCACACTAACCCCGTATAAGTAGTGGCGCCATATCTTCAAAGCGAAGACTACAGCTCCCAGCTCTAAATCATGTGTGGGGTAGTTCTCCTCATGTTTCTTCAACTGGCGTGAGGCATATGCCACCACCTTGCCATGTTGCATGAGCACGCAACCCAGCCCTCTGCCGGATGCATCACAGTAAACCTCAAAACCCTCTATATCATCTGGAATAGTCAGAACTGGTGCGGTGGTCAGTGAGTCTTTCAAACTCTGAAATGATTTCTCACAGTCAGCCGTCCATACGAACGGTGCATCTTTCTTCATCAGACTAGTCATCGGCTTTGACCTTGCTAAAATCCCTAACAAACCTCCTGTAGTAACCTCCAGACCGAGAAAGCTCCGGATGTCGGTAACAGTCTTCGGCCTTGGCCAAGTACGTACGGCATCAATCTTTGCTGGATCCACTGAGATCCCAGCATCTGAGATGACATGACCTAGGAAAGAGACCTGGTCAAGCCAAAACTCACATTTGGAGAACTTAGCATATAGCTGGTTCTCCCTCAGTATCTCTAATACCTTCCTCAGATGTTCCTCATGTTCAACCTTAGATTTCGAATATATCAATATATCATCAAAAACACCACAACCGACTTGTCCAGCTGCTCCCGGAACAAGCGGTTCATCAAATCCATAAACTTCGCCGGTGCGTTCGACAAACCGAATGGCATCACTGTAAACTCATAGTGGCCGTATCGTGTCCGGAATGTCGTCTTCTCAATATCTCTCTCCTTAATGGATATCTGATGATACCCCGATCTGAGATCAATCTTGGAAAACACAGATGCTCCCTTCAACTGATCGAACAGATCGTCAATGCGGGGTAGTGGATACTTATTCTTCACTGTCACTGCATTCAGCTCTCTGTAGTCGATGCAGAGGCGGAGACTACCATCCTTCTTCTTCACGAAGAGGACTGGCGCTCCCCATGGTGACACACTTGGTCTTATAAATCCCTTATCTAACAAATCTTTCAACTGTTCTTTCAATTCATTCATTTCTGCCGGAGCCATGCGGTATGGTGCCTTGGCTATCGGTCCGGTACCAGGTAGCAGCTCGATGGTGAACTCTACCTCCCAAGTGGGTGGCATGCCGGGCAGTTCCCGTGGAAATAGGTCGGGGAACTCCGACACTACCGGTAAGTCGGGGTCGAACTCGGGGTCTCTCTCTATGTCCTGTACATAGCAGAGGTACACTTCTTCCTCTCTCCTCAATTCCTTATACATTGCCATGGTGGTGATGATCTTAGTCGAAGGCTCTCTGGGCCTCTGGCGGTATGATATTGTTACCCCAGACGGACTCCTGAGCAGCAATCTATGCTCGGCGCAGAGGATACGTCCCTTGTGCCGCTCCAACCAGTTCATCCCGAAGATAACATCAAATCCTAGCTCACTGAACTCAATAAAACTGATTGGAAAGTCTTCTCCCTTAATTCTGACAATGGCTCCTCGGTAGTAGCGAGTGCAACGAACCACCTCCTTAGACGGGAGCGTAACCGTGAAGTCGGGTAGCTCATCAGCGTCTAGCCCCAACCTGCTTGCGAAAGATGCCGAGACAAAGGTATGCGAGGCCCCTGAGTCGAAGAGAACTGATGCCTCAATCCCATTAATCGGAAAGGTGCCGGTGAGGATAGTACCGCTGGCGTCGGCCTGTGCCTCTGTAAGTATGCTTAGCGCACCTTCCGTACCGAGTCCATAACCTAATTGTGTTCACAAGCTTCATGAGTATTGATGGTATAACAAGAGTCGTAACAATATATGTGAACAACACTGTTATTTTATTCATAACCATCCTGTTTACAACATGTGCTTAAGTCTTACATCTCATTCCTTACCTCACACTAAAATGTTACATAGCTAATATTGTCTAAAGGTTAGGTTTAATCTCTCAGGTCTCATATGCGTCGCATTGATTACTGCTAACGGTGTTGTATTCAACTTGATTCTCTTAATACCATGGTATAGCATCCTTGACTCTCCTCCCATAACTAACACATCTCCAGACTTAAGTACCAACTTATTCGCACGGTCCGCACGCTTCTGCTCGCCGTATAAAAACTCTGCATCATCCCCAATGGACCAAGACACTACGGGTATCCCTCTTTCGAGAGACTCGTTGTCTCGTCCTTATCCTGGTGTAGTCCAAGTCGCCCATCCTTCTCGTAGAAGTTCACAATGCAAATGTCTGCTTGAATGTCTGGAATCGGTTCAGCTTCCAACTGCTGAGCGATTTCCACGACTTGTGTAATAACTGGATGGAACTCTTCGGGTATCCCCAGTGGTGAGACTCCATCTTGCATCCTCGTGGTTTGGTAGTTCTTGGCATATGGATTCCAATCCTTGCCTAAGCTCATCATTTTTAATTTCATCCTTGCTCCCCTGGGTACTCCGGTGTGTAAAAACCTCCCGGTCCCATTCCTAGTTGACTGCATTTCCTGATGATGGCTATTTGCGCTTCGGGTGTCAGGTATCCCCTTAATAAAATCATACCTGGGCGGATAACCTGACATTGTTCGGTTGGAAAGTCTATGGTTTCGATGTCGGTGTGCTCCGGGTCAGGTGTAGATGGTATTGGATAGCAGATGTTGAAGCTTCCTAAAGTGGTAGTAGGTCATATCTTACTTAAGTTCTAATCTTATCTCATTCTTACTTAACTCGATTATTCACCAAACATGCATGATAATGCGGTAAGCAGGTAGTTTTATCACTAAATGGTTATAGCGGTACCTGGCCTCGATGAGGGTTCAGGCTCATCGTCCCGGTCCACCAAGTGTAGTGTGGGTCCCGACTTCTGGGTCACCCGTGGGTTCTTGTCTGCAGCTTGCTGCACCTTCCTCTGACCGTCAGATCCAGCTCCCTGATCGGTCTTGCCCTTGCCCCTGGTATCGGGCCTATAGGCTCTGCTAGCGGGGTTCCGGAAGCACTCATATGCTCGGTGTCCGTATACCCCACAATAGTTGCACTCCACCTTATTCCCCTTGCAATCGAGCCCGGGGTGGTCCTTGTGACGCCACCTACAGATGTAGCGTCGCTGGTAGCCACCACCGGCTCCCTTCTCAGTCTCAGATCCTGACCATTCACAATATCAATACTCATATCTCAAACGGTTACTAATTGTTTCTTAACTCACTCAATACCAATTCCTTACCCTTTGGCGCCCTAGAGCGCAGGGGTGTAGCTGCGTAAGCATACGTCAACTTCAATGGCTCTTCCGGAGCCTTCTCCTTTTCCTCCTTCCCCTTTTGGTTCTGGTTTTTCTGGGCCTGAGGCTGGTACTTCTGTTTCTTGTACCCTCCTTGCCCTTGACTCTCCGAGCTCATACCAGCATTCTTCCTCTTAGCATTCTCCTCGTCCCTCAGCTGGACGGTTATCTCAACCTTAGCAGCGGCATGATAGCACTCCTGCTTTCCACAGTATTAGTCACTCTTATTTCTCATAATCTAAGTCTTACTCATTTACTTACTCAAATCTCAATCATTTTCATTACCTGCAAGGTAGTGTAACTCGTCGGCCCCATGCCGTAGCGGAGTCGATGGCTAAGCCCACCATAGAAGCGGTCCACCAGGATCTGGTCTGAATATCCAAGACCTGGCAGAAGACGGAGCAAGGCGGTGAACTCCGAGTAATACTCGTCCACCGTCATCTTGTCGGTCTGCTTAAGCGCATCCAACTGCAAGCGCTTCTTTGTCTGGACATGGGCGGGGTAGTACTTTGCTCGTAGCAAGGCGGTGTACTGCTCCCAGCCGAACTCTGGATTGGCCACATGCTCGGCCCTCACCAGCTTCCACCAATCGCCTGCCCCCTTCAGATAGAAAGCAGCCAGACGCATCTTGATCCCAGCAGGGACGTCAAGGGTCTCAAAGGCAGTCTCCAGCTTGGAGATGTACGCCTCAAGCTTGGCGGGATCGGTCTCCCCCTTAAAGTGCACGGGTCAAAGATCTGCAAGGCTCTTCACCCAATTTGGTTCCCGGGGTTGTGGCGGTGGAGGTGGTGCACCCACACCAGGCTGATAGCCCATGTGCCCTAATGCGGCAGCCACGATCTCGGCGATCGTCTGCCCTCCCGGTATCTCTGAAGCATCATCGCCTTGGCCACGACCTCGGCCTCCTCTAGGTCGTCCTGCCATCTGAACAAGCATAACTCACATTAGATTCGCATCCACCACTGTTTCGGTTAACGAATTTATAACGTCCGTAGACGGTAAAGACGATCCACACTTATTAGTGGTCATCTGACTCTAATCACTCTAACCTCTCACACCCTTAACCCGTCACTTTTTCCTTAACTTATATCCTAACTCGGTGGTTTCTTATGTCCGGTATTTCTTGATCAGAGCGTAACTACGCTCTGATACCACTTTTTGTAACACCCCATCCAAAGCCAATCGTGGTTATCGCAAAACTGAACACTTAATCGAATTCGTCGCAACGAAAATAACAAACACCTGGACCTCGCCACGGTCTGATCGTTAGAACATACCGGCCTTATCGATTACAACACTTATCCAAAATAAACAACCGACCAAAACATCACCAACCAAAATATCACCAACCAACCGAGTTTAAGTATCTAAGACATAGTCACAAGCTTACATTAGTTACAATATAAACAGACGGGAGCACAAGCGCAACCCGTACTCAAATTCAAGTCCCACCTAGGGCTACCCGCTCCTACTCTCGTGGCGTGACTTCATCGGCCGCTTACCTGCAAGTGTAAAAACAGCCCCCAAAGGGGGTCAGCACGAATGCTGGTACTCCCTCTCATGGCCCCCAAGCTAACGGGGCTACGACGACTAATTGTCGATAGCATGGAAATTGATTAGGTACACAAGCATGATATGTAGTGCAATAAACAACAATCCACAGATGAACATACATAGCTCACACACAATGAACGACACAAGCGTTCCCTTATCAAGCGGGTTAGTAACCCCCTCCTTAGTCCTTATTTCCTTAACCTCAGTTCCTTACCTTACCTCAGTCTTAACCTTATCTTATTCTCAGTATACAAACCGTTCCTGGAAGGGAGTGGTTGTAGCTTAATCTCAAACCTAGGATTTAGGACCATCTTAATGCCACCTACCCTGGACGGGAGTCCAGCGTAGCTGAGCCGGCAACCGGCCCTAGGCTACAAGTCCGAAGACAAGTCCTTAAGCGGAGGGCGGATCTGATTCAGATACCGTCCCCCTTTCCTTAGCATGCATGACCGGAGTCAGTCCCGGGTTTCCTCACTCAAGTTCCAGTTAGTAAAAATCTTACCCACCATGTGTTAGTTAAACCTTATCGAGTATTAACCAACATTCACCAATACTTAACTCTTATCCTTAACTCAGTAAGTACTAAACTTAGTTAGTAACAATCTCAAGTCTCGTGGGTTAGTGTAAAGAAAACACATTCACAACGAGAGCAAATATAACCGGTTGCATGCTTTATCGTGTCTTAGTCATAACAAGTAAACAGATAGCACACAAGCCGAGGGACACCTCGTTAGCAAGCAGGTCACAAGAAAGATTGTACCGTTCACCGTCGTCTGTCGTTTGTTTAACCTTCTCTGGGTCCCAATTCACAAACCTAAAACATTGATTCATTTTTAGGCCATTAGTTATTTGCACCTTACTTAACTCACTTAGTCCCTAAAGATTCCCACTCGATACCCTCTTAAGTCCTTTCCACTCAACCTTATGAACTTAACTTTAAACATTAAGGTTTTTACTTAACTTAACTTAATCCCCTTAGGTTCTTAGGTTTCTAATCATCATTGCCCTACCATTGGCATACCCTAATACCAATCATCATCCTTAGAATTTAAAATTTCTTTCTTTTTTTTGTTTTAGGCTCGACCGAACTTACCGACCGACCTTACCCAAGGTCGGTCCATTCCAGAACATATTACCGTTTGAAAATTCTACCCCGACCGACCTTGCAAGTCCGGTCCCCAAGGTCGGTCCATTCCCGAGAGTTTTCCCCGTGGGAAATTTGAGCTCGACCAACTTGCCAAGTCCGGTCCATTCCAGAGACTTAATTCCTTCACAAAATACAAGCCCGACCGAACTTGTAAGTCCGGTCCCCAAGTTCGATCGATTCCAGAGACCTTTTCCGGTAGTGTAAATTGAGCTCGACCGACCTTGCAGGTCCGGTCCCTAAGGTCGGTCGGCTCCAGAACCTTGTTTCTAAATTCCCATTTAACTCCAAACTTCTCCTCATATATCCTAATATGTTCTAACCTCATTTGGGCACCTCAAACACCTTAAGCCAACCACTAAACACTTTAAATCACTCACCAACATCCACCTTAATCATTATGCATTTTCCTTGTAATCATGCCAACACTTGTAATATTTTCCCCTAGGATTTCTAGGTGGTGGTTCATACCTAATGTTACCACTATGCCAAATGCTCCCTCACCACTATAACATCATCTCCCAAGCATCTTCCACCATCTAAAACTCTTTTATGCATTCACTTAAAGTTCCTTAACAAGCTTATGCTTCCATCCATCAACACATTATTTCCTTCCTAGTTGTTTACCAACATTTGCCTAAGTCCTAAATTCTCAAGTACATTCTTTTGATTCCTAAATCCTTCATAGCGATGCCTAAGTCATTATAAGTCATTTAAACACCTTAATCTCACCCTTTTTCATCAAGACAACCTCTAGAACTTCCTAGTACTTCCTTAGTCATGAAATCTCCTTAGAACATCTTAAACACTTAAGTTCTTCACTAAATTTTGCCATGGGCTCTCTAGTATATTGTTGCACCCAAACACTTGGCTTTTCACCATCAAAAACCAATATTACTCAAATTCTCATCACAACACCTTAACACACAATTTACACCAAAACTACACCACATCATTACATAGTTAAACTTAAATGCTTGGCACTTAGGCCCTTAAATGACAATAATCTTAACCACTGAATTTCCACATATATTTGCCTTTAACCTGCGAATACACACAACAAGGCTCCCATTGAAATAAAATGCTTCTTGTAATTCACCTTGATATTCTTAAACTATCTCCTTTTTCTCATTTGCTCCTTAGTCAAAAGTTCACAAGTATAGTCATTGTTCTTTCTCCTAGGTTTTATATAGCCCTTTTCTAATGTAAACCTTACACTAAACTCATCACATATCTAAATCCCATTCCCTTAAACAATAAAACACCTTAAGGTAAGTAATTTACCTTGTTCTTTTATAAGCTTTACAAACTTTCTTCCTTAGGTTTTTCCTTGCTCAATCTCGGTCACCAATATATATCTCATTTCCAATGTTCTAACCAATATCCAATGACTCCAATGAGTACTAGATAATACACTAACCCTAAGGAACAAACCCTAGGTTAAAAATGTGCTTTAAGGTATTAAGGTGATTGTTTTACCTTGGTTTCTCAAGACAAGCTTGAATATGAAGCAAGAAGGACCTCCTCTATCCTTTGGAGAGTAGAAAACAAGCTAGAACAAGGCATTAAAATGAAGCCTCATGAGCATGTATTTTCGGTCATGAAGAAAAAGTGATTGAAACCTAGATTTTCTTACACTTTCTTTACCTTAAGAGAATGGAGAAGCCGATGGAGTCTCCAAGCTTGAGTTTCCTCCTCTAATGGTGGTTTGGCTTGGCACCAAATCAAAGCTCTTGAAGTTTTGAAAAGATAGAAAGAGAGAGCTTGAGCTAACTAAGAAGAATATGTAATTTGTTTTGGTTTTGGAGCTAAAATGAGCAAGATGTGTGCAAGGGAAGTTGAAGATAGCATGGAGCTGCTTGTTTACGTGAGGAATAAGGGAGAGAGCAAAAGAAAACCGGAGGAGAAGATGAAGAATGAAGAGATGAGGAGAGAGGTAAGTAAAGTAAGATATTTGTTTTCTTAAAGTAAATAGTAACTCCTTACTTTTCCCTCTTCTTTTCTAATATCATTTGGCTACTCATGGTGAGTCACACCCTTATAAAAACCGGCCCCCTATTAATTAAGGCAAGTCATGGTCTTGTTTGACCAACTAACTAAGCTTAATTAACTAAAGACTAAATTAGTCACTATTCGGTTACTATTCACAAAACAAGGCACATTGTTGTGAAATTTTTGATTTCCCATTGATTTGGAGTTCCTAATGTGATACTAATTAGTACACATGTTAATTAAAGAATAATGATGGACATTTAGCCACTCAAAACCTATTTACAAGACAATTTTTCAAAAATGTGCTTTAAGACTCTTTAAAGCACATTTTGTGTTTTAACTTGTTTTCAAGCTTGGTTTTCTTTGTTAATTGATTTAAAATGACCATTAGGATATTACTAAGGTCTTAGAACAATATTTGGGTACTCACCCAAATCTCTCCAAGCTTAGAGCACGTTTTTGCTTAAACTGCTCTTTTGGTGTTTCCTTATGTTTTCTTTGGTTAAAATGGTTTCTTAATGTTTCTAAGGCATTATTTTGCCTCCTTATATCTTAGTTTATCACTTAAACACCATATCTAAGTTTGGGGTATTTCATTTCATTACTTCACTTCTCGCCTGTTGCACGGTTGGTGCGCTGCAAGCTGGTTGTTCTCGACTGCTCGGCATGTCGACCCAGGTTGTCGGAAATTCTATTCTCCGTGCATAGGATTCTTCATTCTTCCTATTAAGAGCGGTTAATATTGTTCAGATGGAAACTGTCTCCGGGATTCCCAGTTTCTGGAATCTTCCATATGACAGATTCTTCGTACATACAGAGATGTTTAATAACAGCCAGATCGGGTTTTCCCGAGAGTAAGAGAGGACTTTCATCTCTCTAGCGTTCTTTCCCGATTTATAAAACAGGGACTGTGGAGAGCGGGAAGGATATTGTAGGTTTCCAGTTCACACTGGTAATTCCTAACTAGCGTATCTCTCACGCTATCACTCAACCCTTAACACAAAATATTAAACTCCTAACTCAGTACTTCCTAAGCTCGGTATTCCAGTCATCAGAGCGATATTTGCTCTGATACCACTTTTTGTAATACCCCAACTAACAACATCACTCATAACAACAATCGCAGCGGAAAACTTAACTCATCACATTACTTAACTCATTGGTGTTACACGCCGTTAACCACCCACGTGGTTAACAAGGCTAATACATATACATTGTATCGGTCTGATGGACCAGATTCCCGAGCATCTACACCTTATACTCTCACTCCATTTCCAACAATTAATATACATACATTCCAATTGTACCGAGTATTTACAAACTAATGCCGACAACAATTTCGGTCTTACTACTCCCACAATACATACTCAATTTAGATGACTACCCATTTACAAACAACTACCCCGTCCTACTCTCGAACGGCTTCCAGCTCCTTGTACCTGAAATAGAAAAAGAAAGAAAGGGTGGCCCCCCAGGGGCTCAGCACCTTTGCTGGTATGGTAATCCGGCAGCCCGCATGCTACCGGGCCACGCACAACTAATTGTCGTCTAAGCATGCGGTTGATTACATTTAAATCATGCATGAAAAACCGTAAACACATAACACATAGCATACCCACAACAACGGGGTCCAACAATCAAACACAACAAAACTCGTCAGTTCACTCATTTTGTTCTTTAACCCTTGAGGGTTTCTCCTCTAACGGGGCTAATTCTATATCAGACGACATTACCCATTTGTTGGGTTATACTTAAATTTCCCATATAATAACCTGGGATTCATATCCATGATCCACATACTCCACGTATCAATTCACCATACCCTTTAACATATATGGCATAGCAAGAAACAACACATACATAACGGGAACATTTCACTTTAGGAGACGACCCATCACAGATAGTTAACTTGGTAAGCCTAGAGAATGATAACACCCTCATGATAAGCTTGTTACATCATTCATTACCGTCCTTTTTGTCGGACGAGTAACTTAACTTAAAGATGGATCGGATATGGTGATCCGAACACACCCCAAACACACATATTTCCCCCTAGACCGATCATCAGTCATAATAGGTGAGCTTTGGAGGAAGCTAGCGGGAGATTGTAATCCAAGAAGGAAAAACAACCTTAACATAACAGAGAGGAACGTAAAGCAAGGATGGATACCCACTCCCAAACAACGCGCGACCAGAACGACCGGATTCCTCACCCCCTATTAGTACATTTACACTTATGAATAAATAGTTAGAGCTCCATTATGGAACCTATCACATCCACACATTACGGAAACACAACTGGGTTAAACACACAAGGGAGGTGACATATATACACGCACAATCAACACACAACTAACTCACGCATAGCCGTGGTTAGAACGTCCCCATGGTATGGGTCGTTGAATCCGAATACCGATCTCTTATGTGATCCTAGATTTGGTTAGTTATGGTTTAACACCTTCGAGGTTAAACGGTATCGGAACTAAACACGCCACATAAATGAATGGCTATAAACTCATTTCATGTTTTTATCTTACAAGGTGGCAAACACTTAGAAAAACAAGTTGGCACACAAGCCGGTGTAATCCGGTAGGACACAGGTTGCAAGAAAACCATACCTTGGTCCCTGCTTCGATTAGTTTCCACCGTAGGCCACTCCTATACATGATTAATAGCCGGTTAATTTACCGTGTTAAACTACCAATTTTACTAAGTGTTTACATACTTATATGACATGTTTTACAACTGAACTTACACTTAGTTGTCCTCATTATACCCATTAGGGCTTACTACTTAAGTCAGATTCCTTTCTGTTTTTTTTTTAAAAAAATTGGGTCCGACCGACCCAACCAACTGGGTCGGTCCATTCCAGAAACTTTTCCGTCTTTTAAAACTTACCCGACCGACCCAACACTATTCCGACCGACCCATAGCCCCCTGGGTCGGTCCATTCCAGAAACATTTACGGGTGGTTTAACAGAGGCCGACCGACCCAGACAGGGTCGGTCCGCAACAGAACATGTCCAAACTTGTCAAATCTCTTCCAAACTTTTCCTCATGCCTCCCAATGTGTCCTAACATCATTTGGCACCCTTAAACCCTCATATAACATCCACTAAACTCATTTTCTAACTCCTTAAACACTTACTCTTTTTCTTACAAAGTCCTTTACACTTATAATGTTTTTCACTAGGTTTCTAAGTGGTGTTTTATAACTATAACAACCACTAGACCAAAATGTTTTCTCACCAGTATAACACCATCTCCCAAGCATCATTTCTCACTAACCAAAACTCTGTTATGCCACTACTTGAAATTTCTCCACAAGTTCATATCTCGTCATTGTTTACCTAAGTTTGCATAAGTCTTAACACAATCCCAAAATGACTTTGGTGTATTGTAAAACACTCATTTGATTTCTAAAACCACCAAGACAATGCCCAAGGCACTTTAACACTTAAGAACACCTTAATTCACCTTCTTTCACCATCTTTACACTTAACCATTCCTAGCACCTTCTAGGTCATAAAATCTCATTACAATTCCTAAACTCCTTTGTTTATCAACTAAATTTTGCCATAGATTCTCTTGTATATTCTCACATCCAAATACTTAGGTTTTCACCTTTTTACCACCAAGAACACTTAATCACTCAATACACATTCCTTACACACAAACATATTGTTTTTGAAATACCCTGAACTTAAATATAGGGATTAAAATTAATCTAATACGTATTTAAGGGCCTAAGGGTACCTAATTAATACTGGTAAGGAAAAATAAATCCAAAAGAATAAATAAACGCTTAAAAAGTGGAAAACGCTAAATAAGCGTTAAATAACCATAGGAGGTATGAGACCTCGGTTAGAGTATTATAGGGATTCTAAAGGTTTAATAAGACCTAAATAATATGGGAACAACTCCCGAAGAAAACAGATCCTTAAAACGGATTAAAATCACTAACGAACCTTAAAGCGTGTTTTTCGAGGTAACCGGGAAAACGTGACTTTAAACGGGTCAAATAGACTCGTAACAATTTTGGTCAGCTAAATAATCATTAATAAATATTAGTGAAGCTTTAGAACCAATAAAATCATATAAAACGAGAGATTAGTAAAAACTGTCAAAAACGGGAAGTTGTGGGGTAGAAACATAAATAACACAAACTTATGTGTCCACTTTTAAAATAAAAAGCAAAGTGTGTGTGTGTGCAGTGGGGGTGTCCGATTTGGGCCTCTCTCTCACTCTCCTCACTTATCAATATGTACAAAAGACAAAAATAATAAAAGTAACCCCACTCACCTTTATTCTCTCTCTCCTCCATTTCATTCTCTTCACTCACGTAGATCTCACCCTCCTCCTCTCTATTTTCTCCTTCTTAACCGATAACAATGGTGAAATGAGAAACCCCCACACAAACCCAACTTCTCTCCTCTTGTAACCCCCTCAAATCTCTTCCAAAAATTACAAAAACTACACCATTGGAATCCTCTCATCAAGTGCTACATTTCCATCCTTTCAAAATCGAAAACCAACATTTTCGTTTTTATGGGTATGTCCCATTTGGAACTTCAAGGCCACCATTAGAAGTCCCTCCTTCTCCTTGTTCTATTGAGGTAAAAATATTCTTTAAATTCCATCTTTATCTAGCCTCAAGGGCAAAATGAAAATGTAAACTAAAACCCTTGCTTGCTTCTTTATGCTAGCCGATTTTGGCCTTGTTGGTGGAGTTGGAATTTTGTTCTTGAGCCACTCCGAACTTCACTTACACCCTAGCTTGCAAGGTAAGGAATTTTCTAAACCCTAAAACCCACATTAAAAGCTTAAATAATGTTAGGGTTAATTCTTAGTATTGAATGGTGTATTTAAGAATGGGTTGTGATGTTAGAGCGGTAGAGAGAAGGAAGGAGGAAGAAGCAAGAAGAACAAAGAAAATCTAGAAGAAAAACAAGGTAATTAAACTCACCCTTGTGTAGTCTTGTATATGTATGTGTAACAGATTTTAGAAGTTTGAAATGAGTAATGGAAATGGTATTGTGTAGTAATGTATTGTGCAGGAGAATCTAAGTGCTTAAAACCGTTGAAAGACATGTAAAATGTATTGAAACTTAGTTGGGTATTGGGTTGTTGAGTGCAGGAATTTTTAGTAGTGTTTTAGTATTGGTAATTGTGTATGGGAGCTTGTATATTGATGTTGTGTATAAACATGTGAGATGATGTTAATGTGTGAGGAAACATTGTGGTGAGAGTGTATAAAATAGGGGAGACAATGGCAAAATTTGCCTAGGATTATAACACTTAGTGAACCAGAAACTAGGTGACTAATAGGTGTTGTAACATTTGATAGAGAAAGATAAAGGGGTAGATTGGGGGAGATAGATAATGTATTGTGATGTACTAGGAACTCTAGAAATGACATTAGAAGAGGTAGTTAGAGAAGGGGAGAGTAAGTGTCAAAATCTGTAGCAAAGTGTATTAATATGCATTGGAGAAGTTAGGAAGGATTAGTGTGCAAGAATTGGTAAAAAGAGTGTTGGACTTGGGTATAGGTACTGCAATGGCTTGGAAATGTATTTGGGGCAAAGGATGGTATTGGTAGTAAGAGTATTGAGTGTAAAAAGTTAGAACAAAAATCTGTAGCATTGAAGGATGAAAATCTGTGGTAAGTGTGGAAAGGAAGTGATGAAATTGCGTAAGTTGATTGATGGATTTAGTAAAGAATTTGGTGGATGAACTAAGACAATTTGGAGGGCCTAGGTAGTGTTTAAACATGTGGGATTACATGTAAGAAGATTGGAGAAACAATGGGTAAAGTATAGAACTGAAAACAGAAGTAAAAATGCAAATACTGGGCCGGACCGAACTTGCGACTGGACTTGCAAGTTCGGTCGAGCCCAGATTTACAAAGACGGGAATGCTTCTGGAATGGACCGAACTTGCGACCGGACTTGCAAGTTCGGTCGGACCAGAAAAATTCTCCCGTCAGTAACCTTCTGGAATGGACCGAACTTGCGACCGGACTTGCAAGTTCGGTCGGACCAGAAAAATTCTCCTGTCAGTAACCTTCTGGAATGGACCGAACTTGCGACCGGACTTGCAAGTTCGGTCGGACCAGAAAAATTCTCCCGTCAGTAACCTTCTGGAATGGACGAACTTGCGACCGGACTTGCAAGTTCGGTCGGCCAGAAAAATTTCCGTCAAGTAAGCTACTGGAATGGACCGACCTTGCGACCGGACTTGCAAGGTCAGTCGGGCTAAAATTTTCACATACGAAACTTACTGGAATGGACCGACCTTGGGACCGGACTTGCAAGGTCGGTCGGCCCTGTAATTCTCCAGCGAATTCCTTACTGACTTGGACCGAACTTGCGACCGGACTTGCAAGTTCGGTCGAGTCATACAAAAAAAAAATTATTTAATTAAATTAAATAATAGGTATATATATATATGTATATATATGTATGTATATGTATACCCACCTATACATATGTGCATATATACGTAAGTAAACCATTGTTAAGTAATTAAAAGTAAGTAAATAAAATGTAAGTATAAGAATGTGAAGACTTAGTAAGTATGAGTTAGGAAGCGTAAGGGTAACCGAATTAAATTAATGATAGTTAGATTAATTATTCGGTAGTATGTATATCATAGGATTTGAATTGTGAACACCGGAGGAACGTTGGGATACAAGTACAACGGTGAAAGGTATGATTTCTTCATGCCCTGTATCCTAATCTGGTTACCCCGATTTGTGTGCTTATTTGATCACCTAAATAAGATAAATGCATGAATCGGACTATATGCACTTACCTGTGCTTGACTTATGTTGTTCTTGATATTTATTGTCTTGAGCACTAGTTTGTATAATTCATGAAATGTATGAATGATGATGACTTGTATTCGAATCTTGTATTGTACTTAAGTATTGTGTTGTATTTTGTATAAATGGGTATTGAGCATGGTAATTGTGTATGTGGCTTGAATGAATGACTTCTGCTAATTCCTAACTACCTAACTCCTAACTTAAGTGAGTAAACCGGAATGAGTAGAAGTCCGATATAGCTTCGGCCACGCGTGAGGATGCAGAGTCACAAGAGGTTGGCTGCAATTCCTGACTCTTAAACTGGTCCGCGGCCCAAATCCCTTAAATGGGTAGCATCCCGGATTGGTGAGTCAAGTAAATCCCGGAGGTGGGACGGAGTAGTCCCCAGGGCCGGAGGTCCCGACGACTTAACTTGAGTAAGAGTAAGAGTAAGTAAGTATGGATCCGTAAGTATGTATGAGTATGAGTATGTATGAAGTAACGAGTAAAAGAGTAATCTCCACCCGATTAACCCGGGTGGACCAATGAAGCTAACAAGTATTGTATATTGTGTATTTAATGTGTATGTGTAATTCGGAAAAAGGTAAGTATGTATTGGATGGTTTATGTTGTACTTCTTGTATGTAATGAAGTGTATGTATGTGTGTATGTCTTGCGTAATGTATTGTAATATTGTGTATAAGAGCATGTATGCATGTATGTTTGTATGAAAAAGAACTGCATGTATTCGACCAAGTAGTCGGCGTACCCTCACTAGTACGCGGGGTATGCGGTTATCATGCGCAGCGAAAGCTGACCCCCTAGGGGGAACGTTTTTAGTGTGCAGGTACCGAAGCGGATGTGGTCAAGGTAAGAGACCGGAGGCACACCCTTGTATTTAGAAGCAAGTAGCTTGTGAGGAACGGGTAGTAAGTAGTCTCTTAGTGAGTACGTATGAACTTGGAAGAGGTAGTATACTTGTATAAGGATCTTAGTAAACTCGGTATGTGGATCATATTGTATTGTATTTAAGTATTGTATCGAATGGAAGATTGTAGCATTTATTGGTATACGGAGTGTGTATGGTAAGTATGTAACACTCGGGATTCCGGTCCATCAGACCGATGCTGTAAGCAGTAGTAGTAGCCTTGTTAGCACGTGGGTGGTTAACGACATTGTATCACCCATTGTATGTAAGTAAGTATCCGCTGCGTGTATCTGATGTGTAAGGAGATTGGACGGTAAGCATGTATTAATGGTAGGGGTGTTATAAAAAGTGGTATCAGAGCGAAGTGTCGCTCTGATGACTGGAAATACCGAGTTTAGGAATACCAGTTAGGAATTAGAAGCTCAGGGCTAAGGGCTGAGTGTTAGCATTAGAGACATGCTAGTTAGGAACTACCGGTGAGTACCGGATACCTACAATACCAGTCCCGCCCGCCGCAAACCCTACTGTATAACTTGGGAAAGGACGTCAGAGAGAAGGAAAGTCCTCTCATACTCGGGGAAACCCGATCTGGCAGTTGTGAAGCAACCACACAGTAACAAGAACCGATATATGGTAAATTCCAAGGAGTGGAAGACCCGGAGATATCCGGATAAACAACGATACCCCACTCAACATCGGTTGAACGAGCACTCCAACCACGAGGAAGCTGCAACTTACAACAGCGTGGCGACGTGCTTAGCAGTCGCGAAACCTAGCTAGTCAACCAACAGCAACGGAAGCACTAACCGTGCAACGGAATGAAAAAGGGAGCAGTAACGGAACCCGAGACACAAGTCTACGGGGTAGTAATACTTGAATAATACCACCAACGGTATGCTAGCTGACTAAGGACATAGTCGGAAGCGGTTAACTCCAAAACTACACGCCATTAAGGTTGCAATACCTGGCCAATATAGCTCAGACGACTACAAGAACAACCATGAGATATAATCCAATAGGACTACAAGAGTAGTGCCTAAACAGGAAGGCTCAGTAACCACCACAGATGCGTGGGAACGAGCCACAAGGAACGACACTGAACCAAATAGAGTGGGAATCTCCCAGGATTGGAGAAGTACCCAGATCTACGACAGCCATGTCTAGACCACCTAGAAGCTACCTAAAGGATCGAGCATATCAATTGAAGATCAATAAGATCAAAGGAAGAGTCGACAAGACTACCAAATGCAGGCGGAAACCCTACCAAGATTGGTATAAGATTACCCAAAAACCACCAGTACCACGCACTTGCCACGGCAAGTGCAGTAAGGACAAGATACGTAAAGAAACTCTAACACACACAGGTACATAGTAATGTACCGTGACTACAATGAAGCAACTATGGGATCACAAATCTTGAAACTGAAGGAATGGAACCTTGGAAAGGCCTAACGGCCCGACCACTGTATTTAGAACATACCAGTCAGCGAGAGGCTAGACTTGGTCAAGACCTCAAACATGGCTATGCCATGAGAGATTTCTTTTAACACCGAACCATTGTTTTTAAAACCCAAAATTTTCCTTTCAAAACCACAACCTTCTTTTAAAAAAAACCTTGGATTTTAAAACCGAACCAACATGATTATGGTGAGTATCATAGAATGATACAAGAGGAGTTGGCAACAGAATACTTCACCTAGGCGTGTGACGAACACTACGAGTGTACCCGTTACGGGATGTGGGACAACCGCACTCCGAAGGAGCTTGCGGGCCCGACATATAGTTGGGTAAGTGGTAACGTATCAATATGGTACCCCACGTATGTGTACATGTAGTGTGCGACGCACGGGAAGTAGTCAACTCCGTTCTACGGACCATGAGTGAGTTCAAACCAAACAGCTGGACACCTCAGACGACCAAGTATCAAGGAACTCAGAGAATCCATCTGAAGATGAGGAATAAGAACTAGGAAGTGCAAAGAGCACATACTAGTAAGTATAGACATTGGATATGTCTCAAATAATCCAAGCAATTACCTGACAGCTGGATGGAATGCCCAGCCTAAACACATCAAGGCGAATGCCTAACGTGAACCTAACAATACTCAACAAACGGGGCGGAATTCCCAAGAGCAATCACAAGATTACTACGAAGCACAATCCATAATCGGAGAGGATATTCAAACCTAGTCTCAAGCACTAGGAACAAGTATAAACAGTCTACCCAAGGACGGGAGACGTCATGACCCAAAAAGGGACAACTCAAGTACAATACCACAAGACGGTACAGTGGACAACATATCATAAACGTTAGCCGGATGTAACATAGTCTAACAACACCCAGGAGCAATCCTTGAGTATGACTGGACTAACAGCAGTCAAACAAAGCGTCAAGACAAGAATACAGGAGCTGGAACGAGCACTCGGTTAAGACACCGAAGGGATTTCACTTGACAGGAAATACCCTAGTCTACAAAAGGCACTGATCAGCACCAGATTGCCTAAGAATATCCTATGAACGGAAGCGTGATGTCACGACTTACCATGGAGCCCAATAATATCTCAACCTATGGCGGTATACATGGAATGGAGACATGTATAAGCAGCCTGCAAGGGGCATAGCTTGCAGCAATACGGCTCAGAAGCCGTAAACCAAATACGTTATATGAACTCAAACGGTTGCAAAACCCACACCGTTGGTAACAAGACTTGCAAGGGGGATTGCCTCATACGACAAGAAATCAACAACTGGACCATAAATTCAAACCCAACATCCTGAGTGGCTTGGAGTAATGGCCAACTCAATGTCACTGTCACTAGAGCATCAGCCTAGTATACAGTTGACGGAGTTCTTAATTACCGCCATGCCTTCTGTAGCAATGGTAGCACAGAGGCATGAGAATCATGATAATGCCAACATTGGCCTAGTCCACACTGGACACTACGAGAAACCCAAGGGAAGGTACCCCTCGTAACCGAAGACCACTAATGCGGATGATGTGAACCCTTAGAAAAGGCTTCCATCTACTATAACAATAAAACCCGCAATAGATATTGCCAAGGGATGATGGATAAGGAAATGAGATTTCCAAACCATTACGACTTAAGGAGTAAGCATACTCCATATACACCCAAACATGTGGACCATTGTGTAAACACCAACATAGCAAACCTTGTCATTAGACCTATGAGTGGAGACAAACCCTCAACAAGAACTTTCATTATCAATGACAGAGTACTCTTCAATTGGAGAACGGGACCAGAAAACCCTTGAAGCTTCATGGGATGTCCCGATGATGTACATACAAGAATAAAAACCGCACAGCTAGAGCCTATAACCAATGCTCAGCTTTGGGAGGACAGTAATTGTCAAAAACAATCAATGTGAGTGCACATTGCACACCATGAATGACCAACGCTCAAGTGAGCTTGTAAACCGGTAAATTGCTTTATCCTTGGTCAACCAAGATACTTGGTAAATTGTATCACAAGTGATGATAGAATGTGAGGTAAGTTAACCTACACATAAAACTAAGTGGAATAAGACATCTCCACATTGGGAAGATAATAAGATTGTCGTATGCTACGACAACCGTCATACACACAAACACAGGAAACTCCTAGTGTATTTACACCATAAGGAAATGGTGCCAATGACAATGGCAATGAGTAAAGAGAAACTATCACAGTAACAGAAACAGTAAAAACGATGTTGTATAATGAGTAAGAATACGGTGCGCAACAAGCGACCGATATGAGGAAGTAGCAGATAATGACACGGAGTATAAGTATGAGATGACAGGCAGAAATATTCTTCCTATCACATAAGTGACTTACTGTCAAGCGTTTACGCCTCTGCACTCTGTATGACTGAGTGTTTTGGCATTGCACTTGTTCAGCTAATGATCTAATGAGATGGCTTGGGATATGGAGAATGTAAACCGTAGTAAATCTTTCCTTTCACCACAAACATGGCATAAGTCAGTCAAGCAAGCTTAGCAACATACAGTGCGGCCTAAGGCCAAAGAAGCACGAAGAGTGTACAACACACTAATAATCACAAGATGTGAATTCCATTGGAATAAAGGTGAAAGGAGACATATCAAAGTCACTAGGACCGACACATATCAATGCAAGGTCATACAAGTAAAGAACACTTGTACTGAACCAGAAGAACTGGTATAATTAGAAGCTATGACAACAGAGGAAGCACTACAACTAAGTAGTGACTTAACGCCCGACAATAAGTCGGAGGAACTTAACGAATAATCGTGAAGCACGAATAGCATGTGCAGTAGATTACCAGAGAGCTGGTTATAAACTTAAACTCATTGAGTTCAACACGGTAAAAGAATACCGCAGTTGTTTAGTAACCTTATTCCCATAATAGACGGATAGAAGGTGATGTATAGCACATTAAGGATAACAAGAAGGGTGAATAACCCAAGTTATCAGGGTCGCGCAGCAGAAGCTAGTGGGCCCTAGCTAGGAGATAATGTACCTAGTAGCATAATACAATGGCTATTAATGCCTTGAAGCCGATTAGGCTAGAACGAATTAATATGAGTTAAATAAACTCATATAGGAATCTTGGTGCAAAGACTAAACCATTGGTATGGTTAAGCCCTTTGACCAGAGCATATTATAGTATACCGTAGTGAAGCTAAACGCTTCAGTTTGCCCAGACTGATTAAACCAAAGTTTAATAATAATAAAATATGGTAGATTACGTGGGCGTAATCCCTTTTAAGGGGGGTAGAGCGAAAACCGCTTAATGTAAGTTTTGTGAATAAAACACATAAACCATGATGTGCATAGCACAAATGAGAACCAAATTGATGATTGATACTATGTTAAATAAACATAAGTACTCATTCATATTGTAATTATGGTAATTAGGCATTAGACATGCAAATACCATGGGATGGATATATCTATCTTGTAACACCATGTAAGAGTATTAGTAAAAGAAAAGTAATGAGTAGTGGACTGAGCTCCACAAGTATTGTAACCTTTGAAGAAGTAGTACGAAATGAATGAGGATAGTAGATGAATGAAGTTATGAGTAGTGGAATCGTAAGTAAAATATTTGAAACAATCGAAGTCAACTAAATCTTATAAGTGTAGTATTCCTTAGTTAGAATATAGGAGATGATGGTGAGTAATGGATGGAAGTAGTGAAGGTTGATGAAGTGAGCATTTAGGTATCGAACACGGAGTAAAGCATTTGGGAAGTAGAGTGAGGATGATCGATGGATTGATTCCATCCTTTGGAGATGTATGAATTCGTAATCACGACTAGAAAGAATAAAAAGATAGAAAATGAAAACAATTAAATTATTTGTTTGTTGAACCTGATGTGGGAAGTCGAACTTGATCCTGATCAGATCAAGGGAAACCGAACACAAATTGGGGTGGAAAGATAGTTCAACACTGATGCTGATCACATCAGGGTCGAATGATTCTTGAAGCTCCCCTCAAGTGGTCACAAGAATCACACATAGGATAGAAGTAATGCATAAATTGGAATCTGGAGTTGTATGTTTTAGAAGGATTTCTATGTAGTGGGGAAGGATTTTCCTTAGACTGGAGACTAAGTATTTGTTGGAAGCTGGTACGGGAGAAGATAGTAGTATATTACGTTGTATTATTCCAAGGGCAGCGGGACATAGAGGAGTCCCGTGTCTAGAGGACCTGAGCGCCTGCGGGATTGGAATGTGTATTGCATCGCTTTGGGATAGCCTTGCATTGTATGTATGTATAAATTTGGTAATGAGGAACCGGATGGTCGGTAGTAGTGCGGATTGGAGTAATTATTGTACATTGGTATGGTATGGAAAGGAGAACCTTGAGTAACTGATTTGGGATTAGTAAGGAGGAAGAAGTATGGCTTTGGTATTGGACACGTAAGAATGAGTAAGCATTGTAAACCTATAACCTCGAACAACTTTGAGGACAAAGTTCTTAAGGGGGGTAGATTGAAATACCCCGAACTTAAATATAGGGATTAAAATTAATCTAATACGTATTTAAGGGCCTAAGGTACCTAATTAATACTGGTAAGGAAAAATAAATCCAAAAGAATAAATAAACGCTTAAAAAGCGGAAAACGCTAAATAAGCGTTAAATAACCATAGGAGGTATGAGACCTCGGTTAGAGTATTATAGGATTCTAAAGGTTTAATAAGACCTAAATAATATATGGGAACAACTCCCGAAGAAAACGGATCCTTAAAACGGATTAAAATCACTAACGAACCTTAAAGCGCGTTTTTCGAGGTAACCGGAAAACGTGACTTTAAGCGGGTCAAATAGACTCGTAACAATTTTGGTCAACTAAATAATCATTAATAAATATTAGTGAAGCTTTAGAACCAATAAAATCAATAAAACGAGAAATTAGTAAAAACTGTCAAAAACGGGAAGTTGTGGGGTAGAACATAAATAACACAAACTTATGTGTCCACTTTTAAAATAAAAAGCAAAGTGTGTGTGTGTGCAGTGGGGGTGTCCGATTTGGGCCTCTCTCTCACTCTCCTCACTTATCTAATATGTACAAAAGACAAAAATAATAAAAGTAACCCCATCACCTTTATTCTCTCTCTCCTCCATTTCATTCTCTTCACTCACGTAGAGCTCACCCTCCTCCTCTCTATTTTCTCCTTCTTGACCGATAACAATGGTGAAATGAGAAACCCCCACACAAACCCAACTTCTCTCCTCTTGTAACCCCCTCAAATCTCTTCCAAAAATTACAAAAACTACACCATTGGAATCCTCTCATCAAGAGCTACATTTCCATCCTTTCAAAATTCGAAAACCAACATTTTCGTTTTTATGGGTATGTCCCATTTGGAACTTCAAGGCCACCATTAGAAGGCCCTCCTTCTCCTTGTTCTATTGAGGTAAAAATATTCTTAAAAACTCCATCTTTTTCTAGCCTCAAGGGCAAAATGAAAATGTAAACTAAAACCCTTGCTTGCTTCTTTATGCTAGCCGATTTTGGCCTTGTTGGTGGAGTTGGAATTTTGTTCTTGAGCCACTCCGAACTTCACTTACACCCTAGCTTGCAAGGTAAGGAATGTTCTAAACCCTAAAACCCACATTAAAAGCTTAAATAATGTTAGGGTTAATTCTTAGTATTGAATGGTGTATTTAAGAATGGGTTGTGATGTTAGAGCGGTAGAGAGAAGGAAGGAGGAAGAAGCAAGAAGAACAAAGAAAATCTAGAAGAAAAAACAAGGTAATTAAACTCACCCTTGTGTAGTCTTGTATATGTATGTGTAACAGATTTTAGAAGTTTGAAATGAGTAATGGAAATGGTATTGTGTAGTAATGTATTGTGCAGGAGAATCTAAGTGCTTAAAACCGTTGAAAGACATGTAAAATGTATTGAAACTTAGTTGGGTATTGGGTGTTGTTGGTAGGAATTTTTAGTAGTGTTTTAGTATTGGTAATTGTGTATGGGAGCTTGTATATTGATGGTTGTGTATAAACAGGTGAGATGATGTTAATGTGTGAGGAAACATTGTGGTGAGAGTGTATAAAATATAGGGGAGAGAATGGCAAAATTTGCCTAGGATTACAACACTTAGTGAACCAGAAACTAGGTGACTAATAGGTGTTGTAACAGATTTTGATAGAGAAAGATAAAGGGTAGATTGGGGGAGATAGATAATGTATTGTGATGTACTAGGAACTCTAGAAATGACATTAGAAGAGGTAGTTAGAGAAGGGGAGAGTAAGTGTCAAAATCTGTAGCAAGTGTATTAATATGCATTGGAGAAGTTAGGAAGGATTAGTGTGCAAGAATTGGTAAAAAGAGTGTTGGACTTGGGTATAGGTACTGCAATGGCTTGGAAATGTATTTGGGATGCAAAGGATGGTATTGGTAGTAAGAGTATTGAGTGTAAAAAGTTAGAACAAAATCTGTAGCATTGAAGGATGAAAATCTGTGGTAAGTGTGGAAAGGAAGTGATGAAATTGCGTAAGTTGATTGATGGATTTAGTAAAGAATTTGGTGGATGAACTAAGACAATTTGGAGGGCCTAGGTAGTGTTTAAACATGTGGGATTACATGTAAGAAGATTGGAGAAACAATGGGTAAAGTATAGAACTGAAAACAGAAGTAAAAATGCAAATACTGGGCCGGACCGAACTTGCGACCGGACTTGCAAGTTCGGTCGAGCCCAGATTTACAAAGACGGGAATGCTTCTGGGAATGGACCGAACTTGCGACCGGACTTGCAAGTTCGGTCGGACCAGAAAAATTCTCACGTCAGTAACCTTCTGGAAGGACCGAACTTGCGACCGGACTTGCAAGTTCGGGCGGCCAAAAAATTTCCGTCGAGTAAACTACTGGAATGGACCGATTGCGACCGGACTTGCAAGGTCGGTCGGCTAAAATTTTCACATACGAAACTTACTGGAATGGACCGACCTTGGACCGGACTTGCAAGGTCGGTCGCCGTACTCCAGCGAAATTCCTTACTGACTTGGACCGAACTTGCGACCGGACTTGCAAGTTCGATCGAGCATACAAAAAAAATATTTATTAATTAAAATTAATAATAGGTATATATATGTATGTATATGTATACCCACCTATACATATGTGCATGTATACGTAAGTAAACCATTGTTAAGTAATTAAAAGTAAGTAAATAAAATGAAGTATAAGAATGTGAAGACTTAGTAAGTATGAGTTGGAAGAGCGTAAGGGTAACCGAATTAAATTAATGATATTATTATTATTCGGTTGTATGTATATCATAGGATTTGAATTGAACACCGGAGGACGTTGGGATACAAGTACAACGGTGAAAGGTATGATTTCTCATGCCTGTATCCTAATCTGGTTACCCCGATTTGTGTGCTTATTTGATCACCTAAATAAGATAATGCATGAATCGGACTATAATGCACTACCTGTGCTTGACTTATGTTGTTCTTGATATTTATTGTCTTGAGCACTAGTTTGTATAATTCATGAAATGTATGAATGATGATGACTTGTATTCGAATCTTGTATTGTACTTAAGTATTGTGTTGTATTTTGTATAAATGGGTATTGAGCATGGTAATTGTGTATGTGGCTTGAATGAATGACTTCCTAATTCCTAACTACCTAACTCCTAACTTAAGTGAGTAAACCGGAATGAGTAGAAGTCCGATATACTTCGGCCACGCGGAGGATGCAGAGTCACAAGAGGTTGGCTGCAATTCCTGACTCTTAAACTGGTCCGCAGCCCAAATCCCTTAAATGGGTAGCATCCCGGATTGGTGAGTCAAGTAAATCCGGAGGTGGGACGGAGTAGTCCCCAGGGCCGGAGGTCCCGACGACTTAACTTGAGTAAGAGTAAGAGTAAGTAAGTATGGATCCGTAAGTATGTATGAGTATGAGTATGTATGAAGTAACGAGTAAAAGAGTAATCTCCACCCGATAACCCGGGTGGACCAATGAAGCTAACAAGTATTGTATATTGTGTATGTAATGTGTATGTGTAATTCGGAAAAAGGTAAGTATGTATTGGATGGTTTATGTTGTACTTCTTGTATGTAATGAAGTGTATGTATGTGTGTATGTCTTGCGTAATGTATTGTAATATTGTGTATAGAGCATGTATGCATGTATGTTTGTATGAAAATGAACTGCATGTATTCGACCAAGTAGTCGGCGTACCCTCACTAGTACGCGGGGTATGCGGTTATCATGCGCAGCGAAAGCTGACCCCCTAGGGGGAACGTTTTAGTGTGCAGGTACCGAAACGGATGTGGTCAAGGTAAGAGCCGGAGGCACACCCTTGTATTTAGAAGCAAGTAGCTTGTGAGGAACGGGTAGTAAGTAGTCTCTTAGTGAGTACGTATGAACTTGGAAGAGGTATACTTGTATAAGGATCTTAGTAAACTCGGTATGTGGATCATATTGTTTTGTATTTAAAGTATTGTATCGAATGGAAGATTGTAGCATTTATTGGTATACGGAGTGTGTATGGTAATATGTAACACTCGGGATTCCGGTCCATCAGACCGATGCTGTAAGCAGTAGTAGTAGCCTTGTTAGCCACGTGGGTGGTTAACGGCATTGTATCACCCATTGTATGTAAGTAAGTATCCGCTGCGTGTATCTGATGTAAGGAGATTGGACGGTAAGCATGTATTAATGGTAGGGTGTGTTACAGTTTTTCATCCTTTAACCATCAAAGACATTCATCTCCACAAGAAAATTCTTTACACACAACTAAACCTTTAGACTACACTACATCACAATATAGTGCATAAACTTATATTGCTTGGCACTTAGGCCCTTAAATAACATGGCTCTTAGGCCCTTAAATAACATTAAACTTAAACACTGAATTTCCCACATTTAAATGCCTTCAACCTGCAAATACACAACAAGGCTCCCATGTCTTTTTAGTCCACCTTGTGGATAGTTTTCTTTCTCATTTCCCATTGGCTCTTTAGGTTATTTATTAAGCAAATATAGCTCAATTCCTTAAGGCATATCAAACCACATTAGGTTAGGTTATTTACCTCTTTTCCTTCCAAACATATTTATTGTTTCCTTGGATTGAAAATTAGCAAGGACTTGATCACTTGTCAACCTTCTATCCATACACATACATAAGGGTATGAGGTTTAAGATTCATACCTAAACTCATATATAAACCCTAGTTTTACATAAGTGTTTTAAAACACTAAAATTGATGTTTACCTTGGAATTTGAAAGAGAACTTGGATAAGTAACAAGAGAGGACTCCTCCTAGTCCATTGAAGTTTGAAATGAGGCTATGAAAGATCAAAAGAACACACCATCAATGGGTGATTCTCGGTCATATATAAAACAAGGGGAAATGAAGTTTTGCTTTGGTTTTCCTTACCTTGAAGCAAAGGAGAATGACAAGGCATGAAAATATGAGCTCAAGCTCCTTCAATGGTGAATCTCCATGGCACCGAAATGGAGCTTTTGAAGATTTGAAAAGAGGGAAATGAAGAGCTTGGTCTAACTAAGACAAAGGTAGTCTTGAAATTGATTTTGGAGCATGGAATCATAAGTTACAAGCAAGAGAAGAGGAAGAATGAAGGGGTTGTTGGAGAATGGCGGGAGCTTGGGAGGATGAAGAATAACACGTTGGAATGAGTGGGAAAGAAAGAAATGAGGTGAGAGAGTACACTTGTAAAGATATTTATGTTTAAAAGCAAATAGTACTTTACTTTATCAATTCTCCTTCCTTAAATAACTAGCAAGGGTGATGACTCACCTCTTATAAAATCGGCCCCCCTCTTGTAATTAGACTGATTTTTGGTTTTTGTTGACCATTTAACCAATTAAGGTTGACTTAAGTCAAAACTAGCACTATTTGAGCACTATTCACACATTGAGGCACATAATTGTGAAATTTTTGATTTCTCATTGATTTAGGCTTCCTAATGTGACATTAAGTAGTACACATGTTGATTAAAGAGTAATGATGGACATTTAGCCACTCAAAACTCATTTCCAAGACAATTTTTCAAAATGTGCTTTAAGGCTCCTTAAAGCACATTTTGTGTTTTAACTTGTTTTCAAGCTTGGTTTTCTTTAGGAATTGATTTAATATGTTCATTAACATATAAATAAGGTCTTGGTAAGCTGATTAGGTCTTAACCAAACTTATCCCAAGCTTAGAGCACATTTTCGCCCATATGGCTTTAAGGTATTTATTTGTGTTTTGTTTGGTTTTTAATTATCTACCAATGTTTCTTAAGGAATTATTTAGCCTCATTAAATCATAATTGAATGTTATAAAGTCTTTTAGGCTCTTTGGGTCCTTACCAAGTTCACTCCAAGCTTAGAGCATGTTTTTGCTCAAACTGTCTTAGTAGCACTTTACTGTGTTTACTTTGGTTTAATTCACTTAATAGCATTTTATAAGGCACCTTTTAGCCTTTATATACCATAGTATAATATTTAAACAACATATCAAGGTTTGGGGTATTTCAGTGTGAAGCGTGTGAAGCCTCTGAGCTATGCGGTGCGTCGTTAGATGGTGAATCATCATGTCGTGGAGGAGTAGGCTGTCATGGAGGAGTAGGCTGCCGTGGAGGTGAAGGAGTAGATCGACGTCTCTCAACAGCCGGCTGTGAATCCAAGACTACAGTAGACGTGTGTGGGTGAGAATCGAAGTAGGGGGTCCCCATTGGTGCTCATCTTGATAAGGAGTGCGAAGGGGGCAGATGTGCAGAACGCAACTGGGATCCCTGACTGGATCCATCCAGATGATCAGCAGCAGCCTGCTAAGAATCGGCTGGGGAGTAGAAGTGATGCGCCTGCTTCGACCAAACGACCACCCTGATTCAAAATAACTCCTACCACCTGCCATCACTATGAAAACCAATGATAAACATCACATTAAACACTTAATAAAATAACTTTTAAAGTACTAATTAATAAACAAACAAAAACAATAATATATTGATGTTGCAGTAGTTCAATGTAAGTTTACTAGTTATTTCTGTATCTGTTATGTCTACTAAAACAAATATTTCATCATGGTCGACCAAAGGTGATAAAACCACATGATCTACGGTTTCAAATATATCACATTCTTTTATCTATATATATATCAAGTTATAATATTTAGAGGTCGACGCCTCTCTGTGCACCACACAGTGCTGTAGAATATGACACGGAGAAAGAAACTACCGATAGAAATGTCTGAGAAGATACATTATTAACAATATGCCATGAGTCATATAACATCCTTGTTTGTGTCTGCTGTTTTACCTAACGTGACATAATTTAAATTATTTTCAGGATGGATTTGAAACTTGGAATCAACCGAAAGGCATATTATATAAGATAAACTAGAACTGATTGAACTCAGTCACTCGAGAGAGGAGACACCTAGCTAGGTAGCTAGCTTTATCTCCTATATATAGTAATAACAGAGTATTATACACTTTCCTGCTTGTAAGAAGAATGCATACACATTTACATTCCAAATGTTTTTTGGTCGTTGTCTTGTTTCTAAATGTAAGTCATGTCTAATCATCGAAGATGATGCTGTTGCGGGGAATGATAATCTAGTTAACTTAACTCGGCAAACCATAATTTTCAACTCTCTAATCTTTCTCATTCTTTGTTTCTATACCCAACTCTCTCATCGAGTAAACTATATATTTGTTGTCTTTATATATTCGTAAGATATTTGATAGCATATCTATAATATATTAATATATTTGGGAAAATTCACGATATACCCTGTTTTCTTTCGTAATTCACAATATATCCATGTTGGTTTTCGTAATTCAACTTTAAACATGTTTAAATGTTGTCCAAAATTGATGAAACTTTACATGGATAATGCTAAAGTGTTATATTTTGTCCAATAATAAATTTGAAGTTTTTAAGCTTATATGTGACATGTAGGACCCAATGAACATGTCACAATTTTCACTGGGTCCCAGGTCATGTGAGCTTAAAAAACTTCAAATTTGATATTGGACCAAAATATAACACTTTAGCATCATCCATGTAAAGTTTCATCAATTTTGGACAACATTTAAGCATGTTTAAAGTTGAAATACGAAAACCAACAGGGGTATATTGTGAATTACGAAAGAAAACAGGGTATATCGTGAATTTTCCCAATATATTTTTGTCTTGAATTTCACCTAAATTCCATGTAAATTTTATATTCTTCTGTAGTTACATATTAATATGTAAATTCCACACAGAATTTCGTCTTTCTTTCATTCTTTCCTTAATAATAGCAATGTAGTAGTGCATAATAGTGGACGATGGTGAAATGAAAGTCTCAATTGAAGATGGGTATGTGGTGTTGACCGATCGGTGGTGGAACTATTGATCCTGGTTTCCTCCTTCTGTTTATAATAAATGGAAAGAATTGTGAATGAAATGAATGTATTCTGTCTGTCTATTGTCCTTCACTACTGTTGCTTCTGTGCAGCTGAATGATGGGATTAACTACAACTTGCTTTGCACAATTCTATTTAGCTTTTTTAAGGAGGTAAAGCAACTACTATCGCCTTGAATAATTAGATCTGTTTGGAGAGGAGGATGAAAGGAAATGGAGGAAGCTGGATTAGGGAAATCTGTGGGGAATGATGAAGATGAAGGTGAGAATGTGGTGGGTGTAGGAAAGCAAATCAAGATATAGCAGCCTGCGTACTAGAGCTAAATTCTACATTGTAGTCTATTATACTTTATGACCATCAGCCATCTCATCTGTCTATAGTTGATATCTATACAATGCTCTGACTACATCCTTTTTAATTGCTCAAAAAAATTATAAACCTTAGGTTGATAAGCAACTCACGCAAATGAATGAAAAATATACGTTTTGTGGAATCCTTTGGAATATCTACACATTGTCCATTTAATTTTTCAGGTTAATGCAGTCAAGTTTGATGAATCTTCATCTGTGGTAACAGCACACAAACCATAACTCTTAACCCCAATCAAAACAAATTCCCTTGATCCACCACTAAATAATACATTATTACTAACATAAAAAAAAATCAAAAATTAACATTCTAATTGCCACACAACATCAATATATCTATATAATAACAGTTTATTAACACAAATTAGCAACAACAACCACAATTTAAGGCAAAACTAACTAATTTTTGGATTCCCTAATTGTAGTTTTCGGATTGACAGATTTAGGGATTTGGGGACTTACATAGAGCAGAAATTGAGAGTAGAAACCGCCAGGAAGTCGCCGGAGACGCGGAGGGTGTTTGACGGCCGGAAAGTTGCGCCCTACGCCAGTGTACGGTGCTGGAACGACGCCTGATTCGCTTAGTTTTCGGGGGAGAAATTGGCTCTACTGCTTTGACAATTTTACAAAATGGAAGAATGGGGAAGAAAGGTCGCGCGGCGTTTTTTTCCTTAATTTTTAGCGACGGCCACATTCCGTCGCTATTCCTCGCGACAATAGACGTAAATGACGTCGTTTTAGTTAGTGAAATTAACCGCGGGCGAAAATAGAAAATGATAAAACGGCGCCGTTTTCGTTAGCGACAGACGCATTCCGTCGCAAACTTTTTTTTTCTTTTTTTTATATTTTAAAAGCAATAGCAACGGAAAAATGGTCTGTCGCTAAATAGCGACGAAAACCATTGCTAGTCCGTCACTAATAGAGGCACCGAGACCTGAAAGATTGGCGCCACCGAACCCGCCCAAATTACGTCGCCATTATGTAGCCATTCCGTCGCCAAAAATTCCGTCGCTAATCCATCTCTATTCCGTCGCTAAGCTTAGCTATTTTCTAGTAGTGCCTCTATGCTAAGCCAACTGCCATATAGCTGGTCCCCATGATCAAGAGCATCAGGGGTAGGCATCGACCAGTAGCATGAGTAAAAAGACCACACCTTACGTAGACAGCTGGCATATTATCATAGGTGATGGTAAGACTTGGTTCGTACCACCTAGCATAAGGGGGGGAGCGCCAAATAGGCCTTTGACTATTGAGAAGGACTTTGAAGCGAAGGAACTTGAACTCTGAGAAAATCAGGTTCTTCAAGACCTCTGTGAAGCGCCCTATCTTGGTGGCTACACTTGTTGCAAATTTAGTGTTGCATGATGATCTAGGGACATCAAAAACCCATACCCGGAAAGGGATCCAGAGAAACTCATAGTCCTCACACAAGACACCAGGTTCCAAACGTTGCAGCACAAACACATATCTTTGGTGACCCAGGGACCTCTGAATAGGATTGTATACAATGCATCTTTTTCAGAAGACGAAGAGGTTGGGGCCAACACATGCACATCAGATATCTCCAAAGAGGTCTCATATAGGGCTGAGAGCTCTAACCAGGGCATGAGGGCTAATTTTGTTGTGGGAGTAAGACTTTCCTATAGCCAACATGGCAGAGCAAATAGTGCATTAGACTATAAACGAGATGGTGTGGGAAGAAAAAGTGAGGACAGGAGAGGCCGAAGGTTTAAGAAAGAAAGACGAGGAGAAGAAGGCGCCCTGAGTCGAGTTGGGATCCAAGCAAGATAAACAGGTGGCTGAAATTTTAGAGTTATCCGATGGGATGCATGCAAACCAGGACCTCCTGACACAACATCATTACGTCGATGACTAACTAATAGGAAGACATATGGTTAAGTGATAGGCATGCAATAATTACAGACGGGGGTATCGATTATTCCCTAGGCACTGCGTCAGTCTAAGGGTTCAGTAGGAGCGAGGAGACCGGAGTAGCAGGTAAGGGTAGAAGGCGAAGAGATGGAGTCACGATTGGGCAGAAAAATTCTCGCGGAAGGGAGGAAGAGGGTCTATCGCTGAGGGGAGGAAAAGAAGTCCCGCCAAAAGAGGCCGAGGAGAAAACTTGAAGGAGAATAATTTATAAGCACTTTTTTGTACCACATATCATCTCGGTAATCTTATGCATGCGCTTTATACAACTCTTTCTAATATTTTTTACTGGTTGTACATAATCTCTCTTCCCATTTCTTTTTCTTTTCTCTATGTTTCCTCTGCTTCATGTTTACATAGCATGGGTCAACTTCTCTCGTTATGATCTCTTGTCACACGAATACACAATTTTAAAAGACAAATGACAAAGAGATGGAGATTACCCTCCCTTCCTTGCCTTCCTTAAATGCAAAACATTTTTGTCTTTGTGTATATACACAACTAGATGTTCAATAACTACCGAAGAATACAAGCAAAACAATCATCATCAAACTAATTAAACTAGCCATTACTTATCCCGGAGGTTTTAACCACATCCAAATCCCTACACAATATCCCCTGGTCATCATCATCATCACATTCAGGCTCAGACATGGCTAGAGCCATAGAAGAACACCCATCGATCTCATCAATTGAGTAACCCCTGTCACCATCCACAATTGACTTCAAATATGGGGAGCATGATGGCCCTTGTAGCTCTTGTTCCTCCTCACTCTAATCTCAAATCTCTCCATTCCACGCCCACCTCCACATGATGGTGCCTCACCAAAGAACCAAAACGTGACTCAAACGGTGACTATGTTGCTACTGTTGCGCATGTGCCACTTGCGGCCACGGTTGGTCGCTTCTACAACTACACTTCTGAACGGACCGAAGTAAGGTAACCCTTCTTAGGTTTGATGAATGGCAAATATCACTAGGGGAAGAAGGGAACCTCCCTTTTGTGTCTGATGACGAGCCACCTCATTGTTGGAAGAAGTCATGGAAAGAGAAGGAATAGCGGTAGGAAAACTGTTGTTGCTTGTAGATGGATGGGTTGTGTTGGTGGTGGGAGAAAGAGTGTGAGGAGGGCTTGCACAAAAGGCGTTTAAGGGTTTGTACCTGTAGGGAGAGACAGGGCTAGTTGGTGTGCTGCTTTTGGCTAGGAATATAATCAAGAAATGTTGTGCTGCATTCTATAATTCTTGAATCGAGGAGAAGTATAATCGACTCAGTCGAGGAAAAGTGTAGACGATGTGCTTCATGAGTTGGAGCAAGACTTCCGGATTTACGACTGATAAAAGGCTGAAGCTCTGAGTAAGAAAATTTCTGAGACGGAATTAACGATGAATGCCCCAATCTCATCCTTCTGTTAGAGCTGACATAATAGAGTTCATGAGCTCATCTCGATGCTGGCTTTGCTCCTTTGTGTTTGATGTTGTAAGTTCAGGCAAGTTTATCATTATATTATTTAAAATAATTTTATACCATTAGGATGGGCAAAAAACCTAGCATAAGGAGCAAAAAATAATATGAAAAATATTTATAAAATTTATATTCTATTTTGTAGATAACTTTATGACATAATATTTTGTGATCAAAAGTTATCTGCATTAAAAAATTCTAATATTAGTTAAAAAAATTAAAGATAATTTATTTTGAATAAACAATTTAAATTGGAAGAAAAAATAATTTAAAAAATATATGCTAAAAATTATGGTACTTAATTAGTATAAATTGTAGAAATTTTGTATAAGTTGTGTTTAAAACACTATATTTTTTTTTTATGATATTGAATAATTTGAAAAATTGGTATATATTTATAGTATTTTGAATTTTTTGTGAATTTTTATGATTTTTTTAATAATTAGAGACATATTATGAATTTTAAAAATATTTATTAACTATTAGGGATGTCTTTTTCTGTCTAGTCATTAACTCTCGTGATATTTCATAGACATTAACAAACATATAGTAATATTTTATCTTTTTTTGTTAGGAACTTCATAAATTAACAAAATAAAATATAGTAACACTAAATTTTCCTAATAAGAAATTAGAAAAAAAAAAGGGGGAAATTAGACCTATCTCGGCCAAATCGAAACACTCACTGAATCATCTCTGATCCTTTTCCTTTCGTCAATACGCCGTCGTTCCTTTTATCTCCTCGTCGTCATTCTGGTAAGCTAACCAGCTCTTCTGATCGAATCAAAAAATCGCGATCTCGCAGCATCGTACGTTGTCGTTCTTCCTCTTTCAGCCGTGCGGGATGGTTACTACTGGTAAATGGGAGCAAACTTTACGAACTTCTAGTTCAAAATTTGATATGCTGAATGCATTTGAACCATCAACCGATTTAAGTTTGAGTATGCTGAGATCCGAGCTACTTTAAATCGAATTTGTGTTTTATTTTTTCCTTTCCGGCATTTCTTTTTTGCTTTCGCAGGTGAAAATGGTGAGACCCTGAAAGATGGGATTGATCTGGGCGCCTTTGTAGGGGACTTATCCATGGAAGAAGATGGAGGCAGGTAATAAGAGCAAAATTTACTTTTCTGTACTGTGGGCTTCTCTTTTCTACCAACTATGAAATTCAGCCTCACATATGTACATCCTGCTTCGGTGTATGAAATTGAAAGAGTTTACCTGTAGTTACAGCTGGTAGGATCGTACGGTTGATCTTAAGTCTTGATGAATAATGACTGAATACGGCCTTGGGCCCTTGGCCATACTGATTTTCTGGAATATCTACCAATATCTTTAATCCATTTCAATTCAAAGTCAGAGGTAATGTGAACTGACCGGTAGGATGCATGAACATCTATGTGCCACGATTAAGTCTGTCAACCTGAAGTCATTGATCCGTTGGAAGTGTGAACTGACTAGATCCCTCCTTTTTTATTAATTATCTCTCTAAATGGGTATGCTTAAGGAGTCGCTAGTGCTGCCCTTCAAAGTGTCACTAAGCCAAGTCATCTGCTGCTTATGCCTAATCCTGTACTTGTAAATGGTTATGCTTTTATAATTGGATCATTTCTCTAACCTTTTTCTCTCTTCTCGTGTGGCGGCTCAAATTAATTGAAAACATATGGCTGATGAAGCTTAACCGATCCATTTATATTTTTCACCCTGTAATCATTCTGATACATCAATGTGCATTACTTTCGGTAGTGATGATATCTCACTGGAAGGACTTCAACAGGAGCTCGAGGAATGTAAAAATGATGATGTAAGTATTCTAACCTTGTTTATGTATATATTTATTTTTGAAACTCTTATCTTTTCACAGTATTCATGTGTGTGTATATGTGTTTACGCAGGTGGTAACAAACATCCTTTCCAAAGGTATAAAACTTCGTGACTATACCAAAGGGGTTGAGAACAATCTACGTGAAGTTGAGGTGGAATCTATACAGGTATGTTCTTTTGGAATGTTTTATAGCAAGCTTTATTCTGTTTTTATCTCTAAAAGTTTCTGAAGAAAGTTATAGTTTCAAATGTATGGTGCCTCCTGTATTTCAGAATGTTCTAGAGTAGGTTTTAGCTCAAGGTTATCCTGAAACTCTTATCTTTTCAGGATTCTGCATATTCTCAAGAAACTTTACTATTGTATTTGTCATCTTTGAACATTTCAGGACTACATAAAAGAAAGTGATAATCTTGTCTCCCTTCATGACCAAATTCGAGATTGTGATATAATCTTGTCTCAAATGGAAGCATTGCTTGGAGGATTTCAGGTAGTGATCCTATCTGATTTTAATATTCATGTCTTTGATGGCAAAACTAGAATCACTCTTGAGGTGCCGGTGTCTTCAAAAGTGTGATCTGTTTTGAATTGTAAGGACATATATTGAAGTTATATGGGGATCCTTAAATTTTTAGAAGTTCCTTGATAGGCTGAGATTGGTTCCATTAGTTCAGACATAAAAGTTCTCCAAGAGAAGTCAATGGACATGGGCCTGAAGCTGAGAAACCGTAAGGTATTTTGGTTTTATCATCTTCCTTTTATTTTGAGGTACAGTGTGTAAAGTTTAGATTGATGAATTAGCAAACTTGCCCAGTTATTTCACAACAGTATTCAAAGTGTTTTATTTTTTCTAGATCTTCTGTTGTTTATCATGTTTATGTAGGTGGCAGAATCAAAGTTGGCCAAGTTTGTTGAGGATATTATAGTTCCACCCAGGATGGTTGACATAATTGTTGATGGAGAGGTAGTTGATATTCTTAATAACTTATCTTTCTGCTAATTAAAACTGCACGCTTTATTCTGAATTACTTTTTATTACAGGTTAATGAAGAATACATGAGAACACTTGAGATACTAAGTAAGAAGCTGAAGTTTGTTGAAGCTGATGCGTTGGTGAAAACTTCAATGGCTCTAAAGGATGTCCAACCTGAGCTCGAAAGACTTAGGCAGAAAGCAGTCTCAAAGGTTAGTGTGCTGACCTCAGCTGTCGTAGGTTTCCCTCTTTCCCAGTTCTTCGTTATTCCCGATTCAGTCCCATTTCAGTGCTGAAATTTGGAACCTATGGGTTTACTTGGGTGAGATAGACATAATGACGTGTACATTGAGGTTTTGTGATTTTGTGGTTGTTGTTTCTTGCTATCTTTGCATAAGTAGTAACAATTAAATGTGATTAAGGAGAAGCAAGACTTTGACATTGCCCACAACAAAAGGTTGATTGAGTGAGCATTTTTGCTTGCAGCTGAATTTGTTCTCTAAATCCTTACGCCTTTGTTTCTGCTTCAGGTGTTTGATTTTATAGTTCAGAAGCTCTATGCCCTTAGAAAACCCAAAACAAATATCCAGATTCTTCAGCAAAATGTCCTCTTAAAATACAAGTGAGTATTATTATCAGTCTTAGTTTATATTTTTCAGCCAAATACTCTTGCATTGATTAATCCACCATTGTCCTGTTAGCATTTTTTAGCTGTGAATAAATATACTAGATCTTTTGTCCAGGTTGAAATATTGTTTTCGCTGGTCTGATTGGTGATGATAATTTTGCTTATAATTATCATTATTTATATGCAGGTATGTGATTTTGTTTCTTAAAGAGCACGGGAATATTATCTATACCGATGTTCGTGCAGCATATATTGACACGATGAACAAAGTATGTTCCTTCCTCTTTGGTAGATATTGTTGCCCATCTCTATTTGAAGTCATTGTAATTGATATTTCTGTTTGCTCCTTCTGATTTTGAAAAGAACTTTATGATGCTATAATTTATTGGCTGGGGTCCTCGTACATATCATAATGCTATTCTTTGATGCGTCTGTTTCACAGGTTCTAAGTGCACATTTCCGCGCCTACATACAAGCATTGGAAAAGTTGCAGCTTGATTTAGCAACCTCTAGTGATCTCATTGGCATTGAAACAACTAGCCAAGGCCTATTTTCTACTAGAAAAGAACCTTTAAAGAACCGTTCTTCTGTTTTTGTAGTTGGGGAGAGGATGCGTATAATAAAGGTTTTTTTCAGTGTCTTGAATTTAATTTCTTCTTTAGCTGGTACTAAGTGTTGACTTTTATCGGCACATCTATATTGGCTAACAATTTGATGCCTTAACTCTCTTCTTATTGTCTGCTGTATTGCTTACTGTTATTTGCTTGCTGGGGATGATAAGGCGGTCTTTACTATCTCTGTTTTTCAGGAAATTGAGCAACCTGCATTAATTCCTCATATTGCTGAAGCGAGTTCTCAAAAGTATCCGTATGAGGTTCTTTTTAGGAGCTTACATAAGCTACTGATGGATACGGCTAGTTCTGAGTACATATGTTCTTTCTTATAATGTCCAGTTTGTTGTTTTTAATTTTGCGCAGAAGGTATAATTTTCCTTTGATTGGTAGGTACAAAGTCTAATATTTAACCTGTCATTAAATTTCAGGTATCTTTTCTGCGATGACTTTTTTGGGGAAGAATCCATATATTATGAGATATTTGCAGGTAAGTAGCATGCAGCATTTTAGTCTTTGACTACTATGACTATTTCTGAACTCATTTTCCCGTTGGCTCCTTCATTTGCGTTGTGTTTGTAAGGGAAGAATTCAGGAAATGTCTAGAGTTGCTTGATCGAAGAATATTCTCTTATTCTTCATGAATTGGTAAAAAGGAAAAAACTGGTGAAAAGTATGTGTTTCTGCAAATTTTGTGTGAAGATATTATCATTTTATTTTACTTTTCCTTTCTATCAGGTCCATTTATGGTCATTGATGAGCACTTCAACACAATCCTTTCAAATTCTTTTGATGCAATTGGCTTAATGCTTATGATTCGCATTATACACCATCACCAGGTAATTTCTCTAACTGAGGGTGAAACCTGGTTTAGTTTGTTAAAATGCAAATTAATCTGAGCTTCAGACATGTTATTTTATCTTTCTTTTTTCTGTTCATACTATTCTTTAGTGGATTTTGAGAAGATTTTTTCATTCTTTACTTGTTTTATATTGACTCGGTGATTTTCCTCTGCAGCTTATCATGTCAAGACGTCGGATTCCTTGCCTGGATTCATACTTAGACAAGGTTTGATATATGTGCTCTATGAAAGATGGACAACCCACATTATCTAGCTTGTGTCCGTATTATATTTAGTCTAGCCGGTTTTCATTTTCCATATATGAAACCATTTTCAAACGCACAATTGAGCAGGTAAACCTTTCACTATGGCCCCGTTTCAAGATGGTCTTTGACATGCATCTGAGTAGCCTTCGCAATGCAAATGTGAAAATATTATGGGAAGACGACGTTCACCCACATTATGTCATGAGGCGGTATGCTGAGTTCACAGCTTCGTTGATCCACCTAAATGTTGAATACGGAGATGGACAGGTCCGTGTAACTTGTATGCACTCGGGGTCTTACTTTTGCTTATTAGGGAAGTAATCCTGAGTGTTTTGCTTGATGATTGTGCAGCTTGAGTTGAACATGGAACGGCTTAGAATGGCAGTTGATGACTTGCTGAACAAACTGGCTAAACAATTCTCAAAGCCAAAGCAGCAAACTGTGTTTCTTATAAACAATTATGACATGACAATATCTGTCTTGAAGGTAAACCAACTCTGCTAACAGAGACATGAAACATTTTTTAGGGGATAGATACTTCTGTTTTATCAGACAAAATCTGAACTTGCTGTTTTATTATTGACTCATGGGAATGGATTTTTCAGGAAGCTGGCCCTGACGGAGGTAAAATTCAAATGCACTTTGAAGAGCTGCTCAAGACCAATACTTCAATCTTTGTTGTAAGTATTCATATTCTGAACAAGGGTAGATGCTCATCATGGGAGGATCACCTTAAAACCTTTACTGATCTTTGCTTTCTGAATCTGGTTTTGTTGTCTCAACATGTCAAGGAATCTTGTATAGAGGCGCCTGTATTTATGCAATTGTTGGCTTTTAGGATCAGCTAATACTTATCTCTTGAATCTCAATGCAGGAGGAGCTACTTCTTGAGCACTTCTGTGACCTAATTAAGTTTGTAAAGACAAGAGCATGTGAGTGACTTTATTACTTAGAAGTGAGTTCTAAGAATAATCATCGGATTCAGTATTAATAACAAGGTTTTTATTGTGCTGAAACAGCTGAAGATAACCCCGAGAAGGCAATTACAGTTGCGGAGGCAGAGCCTCTGGTGAAGGACTTCGACAGCCGGTGGAAAGGTGCGATCGAGCTGATGCACAAGGACGTCATCACCTCCTTCAGCAATTTCTTATGTGGTATGGAGATTCTGAGGACTGCTCTAACCCAACTCTTGCTCTACTACACTAGGCTATCTGATTGTGTCAAGAAGATTGCGGGTGGGTCTGCCTTGAACAAAGATCTTGTCTCAATTCAGTTAATCATTCACGAGATCAGGAAGTACTCAAGGACTTTCTAATGTCAGTTTTTCTTTTGGCAAAAAGAGAGATACTTCATTGTTTGTATTGAGCCCTGTATTTTTTGTACGATAGTGGTTAACATTTTCGATTTTTTGGTTACTTTTTCATCCCAGAATACTTTTCGCCTAGTCTTTTGGTGGGTGGGAAAAAGAAATACGTTTAGAGATTATAAAATAGGGATGATGCTTAAACTAGTGTTTCAACTTTGAAGAGCCTTCTTTGTAAGGTTATGAAATTTCAACTTCAGTGTGAAACTAAAGGCTATTTTGAAAAAGGTAGTCAAAATCAGGTTTTGGGTAATATGGAGGTCATCTGAACCTGATCCAAAAATAATTGAGGTTTTGTTCGGCATGGCTGTTTTGGCAGCATATATGTAGCATGTTTGGTTAAGTTAGTTATATGTGGTGCGTTTACCGTTTTCGTATTACAATTATAATTTATTATATTACACTACGTAACTTTATTTTGTTAGTAAAAATAAATAGAAAATTCACAAACAATAAAAATTTTTATTTCTATTATTTAAGTAAAACTTGTAACTCCTAAACAATATATTTTTTATTATCTACTCCCTCCGTCCCACCTTGACCGTCCTATTTACTATTTGGACATGTCATTTGACTTCAATTTTTAACATATAAGATAAATTAATTTTGAAAATTTAAGTTTTGCATATGATTCCTTACATGATAAACTATATAATACAAAATTTAGTTTTATAAAATTATTTTACCTTATATGTTTAATAGGTGTGGAAAAACGTGCCAAAAAGCAAACAGGACACTTATGACGGGACGGAGGTAGTAAATTTTATAATTCTTACAAATATAAAAGCGTAAAATAAGAGAATAAGCGTTTCAAATTTTCTGATAATGTTATGTGAATTTATTTAGTGAAATTATAACTTTTAATAATATATAATATTTTTGTAACTTGTATATTAATAAATTTATATGCATTCATATTTCTATATACTATTTTAATATTTTAATTTATATATCAACAAGTGTGTATATTTATTGGTTTTTTAAATTTTATTAATCTATGTGGTATTATAAATAATATATTGTAGATTTGTATTATAAATGTGATTTTTTTTTTAATTTGGCTAAAGATGTAGTACTATTTTTTATAAATTATTTGAAGCATTATGTAATTTGTAACAAATAAAGTAACTTGTAATTTTTTTTAAAATCAATAGTCACAGAAATTGCATTATGAAGTGAGTAAAGAAACGGAAGTGAAAGCATGAAAACGAAAAAGTAGCATTTGCTGTGAGTATTTATGCTGTCATTTATGCTCTTTTAGGCAAACAACAAAAACAAATAAAGGAGTCTAAAACAGCATATGTTGTATATTTATAATGTCAATTTGTGCTGTTTTTGGTTGAACCGAACACTCCCTAAGTCAATCCGATATGACCCAATAGGTTATATTTTCTTAGATTATCCAAATCTGAAGTGCGTTCACTCGAAACTGTTCCATTATTTAAAATTGATTTATTATTAAAATTTTAGATTATGTAATAAATAAATATAATATTTTACTATTAATTAATTGTCATATACTACATTTAATTATAAATTATTGATTAAATATTCAGTTTAGTCATAAATTAATCATTAAATTTTAAATTAAGTAATAACTAATACTCATCCGTTAATTAATATCGGTCATGTTAGGAAGTGATTCTTGTTTGAAAATATATATCATTCGAGTTTTTGACATACTTCTTTCTTTTTTGGAAAAATTACATTGCCCACCCATGAGGTATTGGAGAATTACAATGCCCACCCATGAGCTTTAGAAAATTACATTGCCCACCCATGAGATATTAAGAAATTACAATGCCACCCATGAGTTTTTAAAATTACATGCCCACTCATGTACTTATCTAAAAGGGTGAAATCGAATATGTAAAATAATGATTACCTTAAGAAACAACTTAGACAATGGTAAAAAAAAAATTAAACTCCTAATTAATCTTATATGCCACTAGAAGTCAAATAAATGAAACATGCCTAAAATAACAAAGTAAAGAAATAAAATCAAATAAAATGAGGTGAACATATAAGTAATTCTTTGTTTTTTTGCACGTTTTTTATTCATTTCATCACTTCAACGTTGCACGGTGTAAATTAGGGTTATTTTTATTGCTTTACATAGTTGAATTGATTAATCAATGTAAAATTTACTTAGATCTTTGATTTTCACCTCATTTTTGATAAGTACATGGGTGGACACTGTAATTTTCTAAAACTCATGGGTGGGCATTATAATTGCTTAATATCTCATGGGTGGGCATTGTAATTTTCTAAAACTCATGGGTGGGCATTGTAATTCCTCAATATCTCATGGGTGGGCAATGTAATTTTTTCTTCTTTTTTTAACCCTACTATTACACAAAAGTAATTATTATCTAGATGAAAAATGAAAAAATAGAGTAAGATGAGTTATTCATATACTCCCTCCTATTCTAATTATAAGTCGTTCTAGACTTTTTCACAATTTTTAAGAAAGAGTTTAAAAAGACTAGCATACCCTTTTACTTTTTGTATTGGGAGAATAAAAAAGTAAGTATACTTTATTGGATAAAAAGTAGAGTGTAATGATCTAATAATTAAAAAAGTAGAAAAGGTAAAAATAGAAAGATCGATACAAAAAGTCTAAAACGACTTATAATTTGAACATAATTCTAAAACCTAAAACGACTTATATTTAGAATAGGAGGGAGTATTAATGAACGAGGGAGAGAGAGTATATTTTTTATATTTTTTTAATTTTCAGGTTGAATAACTAAAGCGGGTTTTGATGACTCAAGTAAGCCAAACTTGACCTAAAAATCTTGTCAGATCAAAAATGTACGGGGGGGTTTCAGATCAGGTTTAGGATCAACATCGACATCCCTCACCTTGAGGTCCAGTTGCTGTTAAAGCTGTCACCCAACAAGAGAAAAGATTCTCTTGTTTTAGAGAGTCTCTCTCAGGGACTGACATGTGAGTAATGGGAGGAGAGGAGCCCGTGAATGACACTGATCACTGATAACTCGTTGAAAGTGGAGTGGAGGATCTCGAGTCGACTGACACTTTTTATGGAATAACAGTGGGAAAAGGAGGAGACAAACAAAAGGTGAAAAAGCGGGGGAAGAAGGGAGGAAAGAATAATACCCTGAAGTTTACACGACGGCAAATCCGTGATAGCGCCTTTAGGAGTTCACAATTCTCTAATGATAGGATCGCCCCCTTTCTAGCCTTCAACAAAAATAGTAACAAAGTTACTAGTCGGTTAACTCACATCAAGTAAAAAGATTCACATATCTTCTTTATATCTAAAACACTCCTTATCCTATATCTAATCAATGTAGAATATGATAATGTTCGTATAGAAAAGCATAAATGTTGAATTTAACTCCCTTCTTTTTATAAAAAGAAAATCAAGGTGTATGGTGGGTTTCACGAGTGGCTACTGTTGGGATATGATTTTTTTTGAAAAATTACAGTGCCCACCCATGGGATTTCGGGGTTTAACACTGCCCACCCACGAACTTTGAAAATTAACACTGCCCACCCATCAACTTATATTGTTTTTACTTCCGTCACCATTTTACAACACTTCCGTCATTTGTTAGTATTGACCGTCTAACTTATGTTGACCCATCTCATTGTCGAACTCTTCTTCACTCTCGACAATGTCGAACTCTTCTTCACTCTCGACAATGTCGACATCTTCTTCACTCTCGACAATGTCGACATCTTCATTGGTAAGGAACTCTTGCTCTGATTAAATACTGGTTGAAACATTTTCCGAATTTGTGCAATCGACTCTAGGGTTCTGTAATTGGGGAAATTTCACCCAATTATTCTCACGCTGATTGAGCTTCTGTATTTGAATTCTTTGTTGTTGCCTCGCCTCTCATGTCGCCTCGCCTCTCATGTAGCCTCGCCTCTCATGTCGCCTCTGTTTATCTTCGCCTCTGAAATTTGGGACCCGATTGTTGTCCCGCTGATTGAGCATCTGCACCTCTGTCTTTGAATGCGACGGCGTTCATCTTCCCCTCTGTTCATCTTGTTTATTTACATGCTGTTTGGTGTTGAATTCGCTTCTGTTCTACGCTTGGCCCCGACATTGTTTGTTGTGCGAGCTTGTGCCATTGTTGTTTGTCGATGATTTTCGCCACTATTGCTCTGATTAAACACAGTTTGATACATTTTCTGAAGTTGGGCAATCGATTCTAGGGTTATGTAATTGGGGAAATTTCACCCAATTGATTCTACGCTGATTGGGATCTGAATATGGGCACTGTAAATTCTGAATTTGAGCATTAAACTGCCCTGCTACATCTTCGATTTCAGAACCCTAAAATTGTGGTAGTATCACTTGACACTGTCCAGTTCACTGGCTTTGTTGTATGGCTTTGATTTTGGCCACTCTTCCTCTGGTTTTTTCACGTGGTGAATTATTGTTCTCTGATCTGCTGTTCTCTGATCTGCTGTTCTTTGGAACATCTGTCTGATGCGTTATGCAAATGTGAAGCAATGATTTTGTTTTGTTCAATGGCCTTTTTTGTGTGGTTATGTCTTTATGTGTGCTTATATGTGTAGAAGCGACCTGTCATGAAATTGCTCCGCTTGAACGCGTTGAAGCGGTTTATGGTAGGGTTGCTCCATATATAAGGCATGTTAAGTATCATAACCCACTTATGAAGCAATGATGATGGCCATAAGGACCAATCTGAGCTCCCTTGTTGTGATACACTTGAGTTTGCTTTTTTGTTTTATTGTCCATGCAGAATGTCGTCCTCAAGTGGGCACAATTTCACCAATGCATGTTTCATCAAGGGCTTCTTCTTCCGCCGGTGATATTGAATGTATTCTGCTTGAACTGAAGAACCAAAATGTATGCCTGCTGAATAAATTGGAGGAGATGTAAAAGACAAGAGTGGATGTGGTTAATGCAACGAATGATGGTTATATGAAGATAGTGTTTGTTATAGTAATAGCAGTATTTTTCTTTCGGGTTTCAGCTATGTAATGACTTAAGGTCTTATAATGAATTTTAATGTAATCTTTTTAATGACCTTTAATGAGATATGTTGTAATGACTTCCTTTGAGATCTCTTATAATGACAAGATTTGATTAGTTTCCTCATGTCAGCTTCCGTATGTTTTGTAAAGACTTTAGCCGACATACAATATAACAAGTGATTTCTTCACGTAAGTTCCAGCATTTAAGTCATTAATATAGAACAAAACAACTACTAAAATGATAGAGTTGTAGCAGCTATTACATCACTACTTTTCAGGTAAAACCAAGAGCAGAGTTGCTCATTACATCACTACTAGTGAGAGTACCAAACCATGTATTAAAAAATGTGCTTATAATTCATTACAGCACTACTTGTCAAAGCTCTATCAGCATGAGTACTTGTGTACACCGAATACATCAGTATTTATCAAAAAGCAGCAGCTCAAATGCAGCAAAAGAACCTGCAATTAAACCAACAAAAGTCAAGCAGATTATAATAAATTTACAAACAAAATCAATAGAAAGGAATAACAAACTCAAACTTACAGTCACTAAGCATCAGACAGATGTTCCAAAGAACAGCAGATCAGAGAACAGCAGATCAGAGAACAATAATCCACCACGTGAATAAACAAGAGGAAGAGTGGCAAAAATCAGAGCCATACAACAAAGCCAGTGAACTGGACAGTGTCGGGTGATACTACCCCAAAGAACAGCAGATCAGAGCCATACAACAAAGCCAATAATTCACCACGTGAATAAACCAGAGAACTGGACAGTGAATAAAAAAAAGCGTAGAACAGAAGCGAATTCAACACCAAACAGCATGTAAATAAACAAGATGAACAGAGGGGAAGATGAACGCCGTCGCATTCAAAGACAAGGTGCAGATGCTCAATCAGCGGGACAACAATCAGGTCCCAGCAAAGAATTCAAATACAGAATATGCCTATACATGTAAAGAAATAGAGGCGACGATAAACAGAGGCGAAGATAAACAGAGGCGACATGAGAGCGAGGCTACATGAGAGGCGAGGCGACATGAGAGGCGAGGCAACATCAAAGAATTCAAATACAGAAGCTCAATCAGCGTGAGAATAATTGGGTGAAATTTCCCCAATTACAGAACCCTAGAGTCGATTGCACAAATTCGGAAAATGTTTCAACCAGTATTTAATCAGAGCAAGAGTTCCTTACATTAATCGTGGTGGGATTCAGACCAATGAAGATGTCGACATTGTCGAGAGTGAAGAAGAGTTCGACATTGTCGAGAGTGAAGAAGAGTTTGACATGTGAAGAGTTACAACGGTCTTTTGGTTTTTCATTTTTTTTTAAAAAAAAATAACAATGAGATGGGTCAACATAAGTTAGACGGTCAATACTAACAAATGACGGAAGTGTTGTAAAATGGTGACGGAAGTAAAAACAATATAAGTTGATGGGTGGGCAGTGTTAATTTTCAAAGTTCGTGGGTGGGCAGTGTTAAACCCCGAAACCCCGTGGGTGGGCACTGTAATTTTTCCTTTTTTTTTTGGTCGCAAATGGGATATGATTTTTTGATAGACCTTTAATAACACATAAAGCTCAATAAAATTTTACAACTATCTATATATATATATATAGAATTGAAAATGAACACGACATGTATTTTTATTCCTAGATCTACGTTTTTATACATTAACAAATCAAAATATAATAATCATCATATAAAATTCTTAGTAGATGATTTTTTGAGCTTTTGTCTTATTTTTAAAATAAAAAAATGTTTTGGTTGTGTTTTGTTTGTTTTATTCTTTAGTTTTAAACTCTATCTCTCATTCTCTCACAATTTTTTCCTCCTTTTTCAATTTTCAATACAAAAAGTAAAAGTGAAATTATCTACTTTTTGTTGTTAATTCTTCTGCTCAGAGCTAGAACTATTGAGACCGGAAGAGAATAATTATAACTAAATCATTGAAACCTTATTAGTAGTGTAAAAACATGAAGCGAGATCAATATCTTTAAGATATATAATTCTAATGATGACCACTTTTTAATATCCGATTTGTTGTTTTAGCTAGATTCAAGAAATCATTATATCTATCAATTACTTTTTTTTGGTTTCCCACCGGTTCACCACATTGGCTACATCCGGTTCGGGGATCGGCACTGGGTAGCCTAAGCAAGGTCAGTACCTCACTTTTCAAAACACTAACATGTAGGAGTGGCGTGTCTTGCTTGTAATCAATTGAGGATACACAAATGGAAAGGACTTTTTTTTGGCTTTACATTTGATCATTTTAACATTATGGGTAAAAGAGAGAACAACCACAAAATAGTAAAACATGAATAAGAGTAATTGAAATCATAACGTTAAATAATTTGGAAATTTCATACAATGTCACTATATTTTTGGTTAATTCATGAAATGTCCCAAAAATAAAAGAGTGTCACAAAATACTACTAAATTTTTGTAAAAGTCCATGAAATGTCATTATGGTAATTGACCAGAAGGAAAAAACGGACAAAAATTATTTACTAGTTAACAGTACTTTAAAAGTCCACAATAAGCCCATAATTGGTTAAAAATTCACAAAAAAAATCAAAATATAAAAATATATAAAATAGAAACATACTATAAAAATGATAAAAATAAAAATCATAAAATATTGAAAAAAATATATTTCTTAGTTGTTTTTTCAAATTATTCAGTACCATAAAAAAGAATATAGTGTATTAAACACATAATTTATACCATTTTTCTACCAATCAAGTACCATAATTTATATCAATTACGTACCATAATTTTTATCATACATTTTTTAATTATTTTTTTCTACCAATTTAAACTATTTATTCAAAATAAGTTATATTTTAGTTTAAAACTAATATTAAGAAAAAATATTTTAAAAACTTATATTCTATTTTGCAGATAATGACATACTCCCTTGGTTCAACAATATCTGTCGTTTTAGAAATTTGCACACTTATTAAGAAATGTAAAAAATGACATATGTACCGCTACTTTTTACTTTTCTATCCAAATGATAATTACTTGTGAGTTAAATAGCAGGGTCAATATGGAAAAAAAGTGTGTTAAAAATAAATACCTTATATTTTTGAAAAAAAATCACATAACGACAAATATTGTTGAACGCATAGAGTAAGATTTTTTGTTAACTATAAAATATTATGTCATAAAGTTATCTACAATATTGAATATAATTTTTAAAATAATTTCAGAATAAATTAGTTAAAAGTAATATTATTATTTATTCTGAATAAATAATTTAAATTGATAAAAAAAAATTTTAAAAATGTATGGTCTTCCTTTGGTATCACCTTCGTTCCCCGCTTGCTCTCCCTTCTGTGTTCCCCCCTCTCTTTTTTTCTGGTCTTGGCTCATTTCTCTCATGTTTCTTTTTTCATTCTTTTTTTCTTCTGATTTTTCTTTTTTTTATTTTTTTCAATTTTTTAAATTTTTATTACATATTTTTTAAATTTTTATAGCATTTGATTTTTTTGTGAGTTTTGGTGAATTGTTTAATACTCAGGATATATTGTGAACTTTAATAGTACTTTGTTAACTAGTTGGGGTCTTTTTATCATTTTTCCTTCTTGTAAATGACTATAGTGGCATTTCATGGACTTTTATAAAATATAGTGGCATTTCATGACTTTCTTTTTTTAATGACATTTCATGAATTACCCAAAAATATAGTTGCATTTCATGAAATTTCCCGATAAATTTTAAATGTATATACTTAATTAGTATAAATTACGGTACTTAATTAATAAAACTTGATAGAAAAATTGGTATAAATTATGTGTTTAATGTTTTATATTCATTTTATGGTACTGAATAATTTCAAAAGAAATGTAAGATGTATTTAATTTTTGTAATATTTTAAGGTTTTTTATTTTCTATTTTTTATTCAATATTTATCATATTTTTAATTGTTTTTATATATTTTATATGTTTATAGTATTTTAAACTTTTTGGGAACTTTTATAACACTTAGAGGCATATTGTGAATTTTAAAAGTATTTTGTTAACTAGTAGGAATATTTTGTCTTTTTCCCTTCTGGTCTATTAGTACAGTGAAATTTCATGAACTTTTGTAAAAATTTTATGATATTTTGTAATTTGATTTTATTTTTAAATAATTTCAAAAATTAGCCAAAAATATGGTGACATCTCATAAAATTTTCCAAAATAATTCATGGATACACGATGAAACAATTTTGTTGAAAAAAAAGGGAAAATTCACAATATACCCCTGTTTTCTTTCGTAATTCACAATATACCCTGTGATTTTCGTAATTCAACTTTAAACATGCTTAAATGTTGTCAAAAATTGATGAAACTTTACATGGACGATGCTAAAGTGTTATATTTTGGTCCAGTATCAAATTTGAAGCTTTTTAAGCTCACATGTGACCTGTGGGACCCAATGAATATGTGACTGTTCATTGGGTCCCACAGGTCACATGTGAGCTTAAAAAACTTCAAATTTAATATTGGACCAAAATATAACACTTTAGCATCGTCCATGTAAAGTTTCATCAATTTTTGACAACATTTAAGCATGTTTAAAGTTAAATAACTAAAATCACAGGGGTATATTGTGAATTACGAAAGAAAACATGGGTATCTCGTGAATTTTCCAAAAAAAAAAACAGATGTAACAATGGACTACCCCATGGTCAGAGATACTCATTTCATAGATGACGATAGCGGGTCAAAATTTTCAAAATTAAGCAAGGGCATAGGTGATGAAAGAGAGATAGAAAAGGTTTGGAGTGCTAATTGAAGGTTCTTTGGTACGTATCTCCTTTACACCTCTTTGTGACACCTTAGATTAAATTAGTCAAGTGTTTATCTGGAATGCCGATATTTTTGTAAATAAAAGTATATAGAGATAGTAATTTACAGATATTGTTTTGAGTGTATTAAAATAGGACAACCCACCACTAACAAAATCTAAAAAATATAAATCTTGTGGTGAAAATAAAAGTAAACTCGACCGATCAGAAATGTTTAGCCTTACACTCTTCGTGCATGATAAATGGCTTAAATTGTTTCCACTTTTTCTTTAATTTATGTATACATTATAATTCATTATTCGTCTTTATATCGGTTCACCCTTCACAACTCAGCACTTTTCCTTACACATGCACATATGTTTGGAACTATAACTGAACAGGCAATATTGAAAATCACTCATATGGTAGTCCACTACTAGATAGCTTGTAGATTATTTTCCAAACACATTTTAGATAACGTTGTTAGTTTACTTTTTAGTGGTAATTGGGTCTCTGTTTGTATTTATCCTTTTCGGTAGTACATTAGATAAGTGATTATTCAAAAAGAGACTTATCTAATATATCAAATGTGGGCCAAAGAATTCGTGTTGTCAAAGATCAAAGATTGTGTTATACTTTGATTAAGAAACAGGACGAGGAAAATACATGACTGTATATGTGTTTAGAGTATACACACACAAGCACGGAATACAGACTAAAAGGACACTTATATATAGGCTAAGAGTAGTAGGATATAAAAGACTATAATATCCCTTACATATCCTAATAGCCCCCCTCAAGTTGAGAGGTTGTTAGAAGAAACACTCAACTTGCTTAATCCCTCTCTATGAAGCTGGCCATTCAGAGACTTGGTTAGAACGTCTGCAGGTTGAGCCTTTGTAGGAATGTAGGAAACAGTGATCATGCCGTCTTGAAGGAGGTCTCGAACATAATGCACATCCACATCGATATGTTTGGTACGTTGGTGGAAAACCGGATTCTTTGATAGATGAATAGCCGCTTGACTGTCGGACTTAATCGGGACTGGTGTAACACCCTCAACTCCCAGTTCGTTCAACAATCTAGTTAGCCAAGCTAACTCTGTACAGACAGCCCTTAAAGAACGGTACTCCGCTTCTGCCGAAGATAAAGAGACGGTGGACTGCTTCTTCGACTTCCACGATATGAGGCTACCTCCAAGAAAAATGACGAAACCACTAACGGATCTTCTAGTCAAGTGGCATCCCGCCCAATCCGCATCGCAGAAAGCTTGCAGATTATAATCTTCATTTTTCTTCAGTATGATACCGTAGTCTGCTGTAGCTTTTAAATAACCCAGAGTGTAGTGCGCCAGGTGAAGATGGTCTTCAGTGGGAGCATGTTGAAACTGGCTCGAAAACTGCACAGCAAACGCAATATCAGGCCTAGTATTACACAAAAAATTTAATTTTCCTACTATTCTCCTATACAAAGACGGATCAGCTAGATTTCCACTAGTTGTCTTACTGCTGTATAACTGAGGAAGAGGAGCAGGATGAGTTTTGATATTACCATTGTCGAACTCCTTTAACAGATTATCAACAAACTGTTGCTGATTCAGTATGATACCACTGTCAGTTCTGATGAACTGAATGCCCAGAAACAAGTTAACCAGACCAAGATCTTTAATTTTAAAAGTATCATGCAGAAACGCTTTAAGGGAATTAATCTCAACAAGATCATTTCCTGTAATAGCAATGTCGTCGACATAAACAACTAAATATACACACCGGTCTTCATGAACTTTGTAGAATAAAGAATAGTCGTTCTTGGACTGAATGTAACCTCTGGACTTTAAGGTAGCATTGAGTTTCGCACTCCACTGCCTTGAAGCTTGCTTCAGGCCGTATAACGACTTTCTCAATCTGCACACTTGGTTAGCTTTGTTAGTAGACAACCCTTTAGGCAAAAGCATATAAATTTCTTCATCCAAATCACCGTGCAGAAACGCGTTATTAATGTCAAGCTGATATATATCCCAATTGCGCTTTACAGCAACAGCAAACAACACCTTAATCGTGGTAAGTTTAACAACAGAAGAAAAAGTTTCCAAGTAATCGATACCTTCCTTTTGTGTATAGCCCCTTACCATAAGGCGAGCTTTATAACGTTCGACACTCCCATCAGCTTTGGTCTTGACTTTGAAAACCCATTTGCATCCAATGGGCTTTTTCTTGGGAGGAAGATCCACAATTTCCCAAGTTTTGTTTAACTCAAGTGCACTGAACTCTTCACTCATTGCTTGTCTCCAATGAGGGTACTGATTAGCATCCTCAAAACTGGTTGGCTCATAGTAAGTATCATGATTCTTCATGTGTGCAAGAACAGGAAAAGAACAGCAGTTGCTTTTGTTCTTCTCTGAGATGGCCAAGGAACTCAAGGTATGCATACAAACAGAATCATGAGTTTCATTATCTACAGAGGTACATACAAAATCACTTAAATGATTTGGTAGTTTTATGGCCCTACCAGATCTGCTCTTTCTCAAGCTATCAGAACCAACATTTACCTGATTACCAGAAGAACCACTAGTCTGATCAGGCACTGCAGGAATTGCAGGAGAAACATCACAGTGATCTTGTGCAGAATCATTATAGCTACCAGAAGAGTCGGTTTGAAAAAACTTATCGAGACAGCTTGAAGAAGAAACGGCAAAAGGGAAAACATGCTCAACAAACTTGACATGCCTGCTTATCTTTATTTCTCCTGAAAATAAATCTAGAACTTTGTAACCCTTAGAGCCATAAGGATAACCAACGAAACAGCAGGGAGAACTTCTCTGTTGAAACTTGTCCTTAATCAGGTTTTCAGAACAGAAACAGAGACAACCAAAAACTCTTATATCTATCAAAACAGATTCTTTATTATAAAGCACAGAATAAGGAGACTTACCATGGAGAAGCTTAGTAGGAAACCGGTTAATTAGATAAACTGCAGTAAGTAAACACTCACCCCAATAAGCCCTAGGAAGACTCGGCTGATACATCAAGGACCGGGCTGTTTCCAGAAGGTGTCGATGTTTTCTTTCAACGACACCATTCTGCTGAGGAGTGTACGGGCAGGAAACCTGATGTATTATGCCAGTATCACTAAAAAAATGTTTCCCTTCTATGGAAGACCCCATTTCAAAGGCGTTATCAGTCCGCAAGATTTTAACAGAAGTATTAAACTGCCTTTCAACAACTTTAATAAACTGTTTAATACAAGAGAAAGCTTCAGCCTTAGAAACCAACATAAAAACCCAGGTAGCCCTTGAAAAATCATCAACAAGCGTAAGGAAATACCGATACCCATCATGAGTTTCTACATTATAGGGACCCCACACATCTCCATGTACCAGCTCAAAGCATGCAGCAGTCTTAATAGAAGACCTGGAAAACGGTAATTTGGTCTGTTTCACTTTGAAACAGACTTCGCAAACAAAATTATCATTTGAGGAAAATTTCCCCCCCACATATCTTGTGAACTTTATTCTGGGACAAATGCCCAAGCCGCATATGCCAGAGTTTTAAATCATTCCAAGATGAAGCAGGAAAGAAACCATCGACAGATAAACTTTTATTAGCAGAAATGAAATCATCAGAAACAGTACAAACTTGATCAGCAAAGTCAATAGCAGCAGCATTACAAACCCCTGTCTTATGCCCTAAAACATTATCAACCAACAGACCCTTGACACCAGAATCTGGTTGAGACAAAAAATCTAGAGAAGCGTTGGTCAAAACATAAATCCCATTAGTTTCTCTACCAATCACCCTTTGCTTCTTCAGAGAAAGGTCTTGACAAACACACAAATGCTTCATAAAAGACAGAGTCATACCTGTTTGCTTAGACAGCCAACTAACAGACAACAAATTATATTTGAACTGAGGTATGTAGAGAACATTCTCTAAGTGAAATTTTCACCGATTCCACATCACCCATAGTATTGACAAATTAAGAGAGCCACTGGTAACGCAATATTTATGACATCTCTCAGAAGAATAAAAGTTCGTTAAACCAGTCAGTTCTAAACAAACATGATGAGCAGCACACTCTATCTATAATCCAAGAATCACTCAAGTAACAGTAGAACAACAAACAGGAAGTTTAAGCTGAACAAACTCAGTGATTTGAAGAAGGTACCACGCCATCGCAGCAACTTGATGATTCTTGCTAAAGAAATCCAACTCTTCTGATATTGATCGACAGAAACACCAGGGATGGGCGGAAGTCAAACTCTGTTGCAAACCCGTAAATTTGTGAGCCTTCAGACACGCTCGCGATTTGCTTCTTCCCTTTGAATTTGAAGCGGCGGGGGGAAAACCATTCTTCTTATAGCAGGAAGAAATCCCAAATGCCCAGTTTTACCGCAATATTCCAGACATCTTTTTACCATCTGCTTCTGCGGTCCGCTAGGGTGGACGCTAGAGTGGCTTGATGATACCGAGAAATGAACCAGAGTTGGGTTTGAGGACCTGGCCTGACGCTGCTTCTCTTCTTGGATTAGAATGGCATAAGCTTGATCGACGCTAGGCAAGGACTCATAACCAGAATGGATCCTCGAATCGACCAGTAGGACTCATTCAACCCATGAGAAACTGCATTAAACGTTCTCGTGCTCTGTAAGAAGCCAAACTACTCGTACTGACGCAACAGCAATCCGGAAGTTCATCTACATCATCTAATTCATCCCACAAATTCTTCATCTTTGTGTAGTAATTGCTCACAGACTCGGCCCCTTGACTAGACCAAACAACGTCGCGTTTCAACTCCACACAAACGCACCCGTAGGTTTACCAAAACGCTCGTGAAGCTGATCCCAAATTTGCTTCGCGGTGCGACAATAGATGACTGTGGACGAAATCTGCTTATTAATCGCGTTCAAGATCCAGACCATCACCGTGGTGTTACATCTGTCCCATGCTTCCCTATCGCAAGAAAACTCATCGGGTCGAGGCAAACTTCCATCGACGAATCCAAACTTATTCTTCGATCGCAGTAGTGAGAGGGTGACTGATCTCTTCCAAATCCCAAATTGGGCCAGTTCAATTGCACTGTCGTGTGTTGACATGCCAGAGGTCCATCAGAAGAATGCAAAAAAAATGGACTGGGTAGTAGTTCTCCATTCCAGCGCTCAAGCCTGGCGCTTCGATGTGTAGGTCTGCTTTCTTTCCTTGGCGTGTTCGCTTCCTTGGCGATTCGGCGACCGGCGGCGTCTCCTCTTGGTCCGACATGGTCCGCAACCAGAACGGTGAAAGAAAGTAAAGAAACGAAAACAACAGATGGAAAACAAAGATCGTTTGTTTTCTTGCGACAAGAAATTAAACCTGCTTGATACCATGTTATACTTTGATTAAGAAACAGGACGAGGAAGATACATGACTGTATATGTATTTAGAGTATACACACGCAAGCACGGAATACAGACTAAAGGACACTTATATATAGGCTAAGAGTAGTAGGATAAAGACTATAATATCCCTTACATATCCTAATAGATTGTATCATCGCAACTGCATCAATGACACTATTCCCTTTTCTTTTTCATTATAGAGAAATCAAATCCATCATTATTGAGCCACGTGTTTTCACTACTCGACACTCAAGTCAGGTATTAAAATAGCCGACACGTAAATACTGCATCCTGGCATTCTCTGCTATTTAAAAGGACAGCCAGAAATTTAAGTAAATATACTTAACAACTTTTTTAGTATAAATCCGTTGTCATCCAGCGGTTAGGATATCTGGCTTTCACCCAGGAGACCCGGGTTCGATTCCCGGCAACGGAAGTGCTTTTTTTTTTTTACTGCGGACCCGCACTGACAGTGACTGCACTTACCTTGCAACGAAATCAGTGATTTAATAAACGCGAATTCTTACCTGCATGTCAATGTAGCCAGGATGGCTACATACAAGTGAGACACACATGGGAGGGAGAGCACGCGCGTAAGGATTTGCTTTTCTAGTTTTTTTTTTTCATTTTTTCGTTTCACGCCTGATTTGTTTCTTTCTTTTTAGATTTTTTTTTTTTACCACAAAATCTTTAAAACTATTATAACTTTTGATATATAGGTCCAAAATGAAAAAAAATTATATCATTGTTCATATAAATTCAAGCTCTTCAAAACAAACCAGTCATGGATATGTTTTGACAATTTTGAAAAAAAATTATTTTTACATGTATAAGTCGTTCTATACTTAATGTGAGGATGTATGTACATATTTTAATGTGAGAATGTACATGTTTTAATGTGACGATGTACATGTTCAATGTGAGAATGTACATGTTCTTTAATTAACATTTGTACATGTTTGTATGTCCACCGTAAACCCGTCACTACAAACCCTAAAATGTCTTCGACGTTTTTTAGCTATCCTAGGGTGGTTTTTGGGGTGTTTGGGGTAGGGTAATCTATTTGGAATTTATTTCGTACTTTATATTATAGCAACTAACTCGACAGGTTTTTAGGGTTGTGGTGGTAGCGGGTTTAGGGTCGTTAGACCCTAAACCCGCCACTGCAAACCCTAAAAATGCCTTCGACGTTTTTTAGCTATCCTAGGGTGGTTTTTGGGTGTTTGGGGGTAGGGTAATCTATTTGGAATTGTTCTATACTTTATATTGTAGCAACTAACTCGACAGGTTTTTAGGGTTTGTGGTCGTGGGTTTAGGGTCGTTAGACCCTAAACCCGCCACTACAAACCCTAAAAATGCCTTCGACGTTTTTTAGCTTTCCTAGGTGGGTTGTTTTAGGTGCGTGGGGTTAGGGTAATCTATTGGAAGCCGTTTTATACTTTAATGTGAGGACGTATGTACATATTTTAATGTGAGAATGTACATGTTTTAATGTGACGATGTACATGTTCAAATGTGAGAATGTACATTTTCAATTATGAGAATGTATATGTTTTAATGAACACCTGTACATGTTTGTATGACCGTCTGTACATGTTTGTATGACTGTATGTACAAGTGTTCTTTCTTATATGTACAGGTTTTAATCTAAGAATATACTATTTAGTGATTCGTACATGTTTATGTGACCTTCTGTATGTTTAATGTACATGTTTTTACGTGATGATGTACATATTTTAGTGAACATTTGTACAGGTTTGTATGACCATCTGTACAAAGTTTTTCTTTTATGTTCAGGCACTATACATGTAAAAATAAATTTTTTTTAATGTTGTCAAAATATATCCATGACTGGTTGTTTGAAGAACTTGAATTAGGTGAACAATGATAATTTTTTCATTTTGGATTTATATATTAAAGTTACAACAATTAATTTAAAGTTTTTGGTGGTTAAAAAAAAAACAAATAAACAAGCGCTTGCGCGCGTATGGACAATGGGGATGTAGCTAGATAGCTACACTTACAGTTAATTACTTTTCATATTAATCCGTTGTCGTCCAGCGGTCAGGATATCTGGCTTTCACCCAGGAGACCCGGGTTCGATTCCCGGCAACGGAAAAATGTTTTTTACTTTACTCTCTGCACTTTTTTTTTTTTTTTGAAACCAACCGATGTATCTGCACTTTTTTTTTGAAACCAACGGATGTATCTGCACTTACCTCGCAACGAATCAGTGATTTAATAAACTAGCATGCCTACACTTGATGCCAGCAGCTGCGGCCTCTTGAGAAGAAAGATTGAACCAGCTACTTTGATGTCAGCAGCAGGGCCCCTTGAAAAAAAATTGAACGTTCTTGTGGTTGAATTTAAAATATAATGGTCAATAACTGTCATTTTCTTTTTTATTGTTACTTGTCACGATTGTTTCTATGATAAATGCAGATTATAAGGCGTTTGTAGCAACAGTAGACCGAAATTAAAAGCATTGAATAGGTGGAATAGAAAATAATCTTTCATTATGATCTATACAAGTGCATGATAACAACTCATCAAGTTCACTCATACCCAACCCGATTAAAATTGTATTGATCCATACTGTCCCAAAAATAATCGGGTTACAAATTTTCAACCCATACCCAATCCATATAAAATCATTAAACCCAAACCCGACCCGTTTAACTCGTTTAAATACAAATACATTTGTTTTTCTACAGAATGATCAGTCATCTATAAAAGCGTGCACATGACAGTCATTTATTTCGAAGGGAAATTTCACCAAATACCACCGAGTTTTTGCTTAATTCATGATATACCACCGGGTTTCTAAAATTACACAGGATAACATCGAGTTTTACTTATTTCACCAAATAACACTCTGTCACATATTTCATTAACTTTTTCATTAATATCCCTAGAAAAAAATACTAAACTACCCTATTATTAGTTAAATTAAGGTGGTATCTTATTTATCAATATGACAGTTCATTGTGAGGCAATTAATAACATGAGTATTTGTCATTTTCTTGGAAAAATAACAAAGAAGAACGAATATGGAGAGAGTGTTATCTGGTGAAATAAGTAAAAACTCAATGTTATCTTGTGTAATTTTAAAAACAAAGTGGTATATCGTGAATTAAGCAAAAACTCAATGGTATTTGGTGAAATTTCCCTATTTCGAATCATTGTGTACCGTTTTTCCAAATATCAACATTCTATTAAATAGGTCAATAATCTCAACCCATAGCCGATATTTGTGCTAATAAAATAGTGTGAACGGTGGAGTTTGTGTGACTAATGATTGACATAGTATTTAGGTTTTCAAACTAAGGGTGAATGATGGATATAGATGGTCTAAAGAATGTATTTGGATTTATAAAATAATTATTTGTGTGGGCCTAAAGAAGTGATAGTATTTTTGTTTGCTATTATATTAATAGTTATAGAATTAATGAGTAAATTACTCAGAACCCCCTTGAGGATTTGGGATATTACAGTTAACCCCCTTGTGTTTATCATAATTACTGGTAACCACCTCAAGGTTAAGGTATCTTTGACTACGAGCCCCCAAACTATATCTTTGTTATTAGGAAGTTAACTACGTGTTGACCTATCAGCTTCATCACATTAATAATGTCAAACTGGACAAAAACACTACTTAATATATGTTTTTATTTTCCTAAAAATGTCCAACCTTGCCTCGAAAATGTATCAAAAGTGGATGAGAGATAGTTAGTTGATGTTGATTAAGCCGTTTTGTTGTCCAGCATGGCATTATTTATGTGATTAAGTTGATAGATCAACACATAGTTAACTTTCTAATAACAAAGTTATAGTTTGGGGGCTCGTAGTCAAAGATACCTTAACCTTGAGGTGGTACCAATAATTATGATAAACACAAGGGGGTTAAACTGTAATATCCTAAATCCTCAGGGGGTTCTGAGTAATTTACTCTAAAGTAATAACGGCTTCCAAATAGATTACCCTAACCCCACACACCCTAAAACCCACCCTAGGAAAGCTAAAAAACGTCGAAGGCATTTTAGGGTTTGTAGTGGCGGGTTTAGGGTCTACCCGTGACCACAAACCCTAAAAATCTGTCAAGTTAGTTGCTACAATATAAAGTACGGAATAAATTCCAAATAGATTATGTAACACCCTACATCGAACTTCACAACTAATGAAATCGCAGCGGAAATAAATAACTAAACAATAACTAACACTTCGGTGCTACAACGCCGTCAACCACCCACGTGGTTGACAAGGCAGAATAAATACAAGTGTACCGGTCTGATGATCAGACTCCCGAGCAAAACTAAACCATAAATACATCATATACAATACCGAGTATTATTACATTCCTTCACTGTAAACTGTCAATATACCGCCATAGTAATTTCAACGGAATCAAAATATAATGCCACGGGAGCACAGGCGCATCCCGGGCTCAACATCCAAATAAACCAACATACAACTGCAGCCTAGATCCTACAGCCACTCTGCCTCCTCGATCCTCATCCTGCAGTAAAAATATGGAGCCCCCGAGGGGGTCAGCAACCCTTGGCTGGTATGGTTAACGCGCAGCCCATCGGCTACCGGGATACGCGCAACTAATTGTCATGATAACATGGCATTCATTTTATACATAACATAACATAACATAATATGTGGCATAGCATCAATAGTGCATAGCACAACATCACATACACAGTGGATCTTCGTTCCACAATAACAAACCAAGAAGGTTAAATAACATAAGAGCCTAGAGAATGATTCACCTCATGTTAAGCTCGTTACACACACTCATTACCGTTCTGTTATTCGAACGAGTAACTTAAGTCACAGATGGTTCGGATATAGTGACCCGAACACACCACACAAACACATGTTCCCACTAAACCGATCATAAGTCAGAATAGGTAAGCTTTGGAGGAAGCTAGCGGGAGATCGAACGCCAAATTAAGGAGAACAATCTTAACAACATAAGAGTCGAATCTGATTCAGATATCTACTCTTAACTTACATGCATGACCGGACAACCGGATTCCTCACTTCCCAGTTAACACTTGTTAGAAGTTCATGGTGGAACTTAACAACCAATACACAACAGGTGGTAAGTCATGTTAGACACACAAGGGAAATGAGTCACATCATAACATCACAATAATATGAACAACTGTAAACTCATTACATGTTTAAATCTTATAACGTCATAAACACACAGAAAAACATACAACACACAAGCCGGTGTAAACCGGTAGACAACAGACTGCAAGAAAACCATACCTTGGTCCTTGCCTCGATTGATTTCCTCCGTAGGTCACTCCTATACATGATTAATAACGTCGGTTAATTATTTATTTAACTTCAAACTTACTAAATGTTTAACATGATTGTATGACATGTTTTTAATGTCTAACTTACCCTAGGTTACCTTCATTATACCCTCCAAGGTTAACTACATTTGTCACATTCTTTACTTATTTTTTTTATAAGTTTTGGTCTGTCCGACCCACCGTCCGACCCACAACTGGGTCGGACCCTTCCAGTGATTTTCGGGTTTGGAAAAACTTAGCTTGTCCGACCCATGTCCGACCCAACCTTCTGGGTCGGACCATTCCAGAGAATTTTATCGACCTTAGAACATACATGTCCGACCCATGTCCGACTCACTCGACTGGGTCGGACCATTACAGAACCTTTACCGCCTTACAAAACACGCCCGTCCGACCCACGTCCGACTCACTCGACTGGGTCGGACCATTCCAGAACATTTTCCGTCCTTCAAAACATGACCGTCCGACCCATGTCCGACCCAAGTCCTCTGGGTCGGACCGTTCCAGAACAATTTCCTGACGTCTAACAGAGGCTGTCCGACCCAAACTTGGGTCGGACCCCTGGGTCGGACGCCATCTAAACTTGCCCAAACTTTGTCAAATCTTCACCAAACTTCTCCTTAAGCCTCTTAATGTTTCCTAAGAACATTTGGTACACTTATATCCACATACAACATCCATGAAACTAATCATCTATAACCTTAAACACTTACATTTCATACCGAAATTCCTAACACTTATGTTATTTCCTCCTTAGTTTTCCAAATGGTGTTTCATACCTATGATAACTACTATCCCAAAATGCTTTCTCCTCATTTTAACATCATCTCCCAAGCATCATTTCTTACCATCAACTCCTTATGTCATTCTTGAAATCCTTTTTCAAGTTCACACTTTCTCCTTGTTCACCAAAGTTTGCCCAAATCCTAACACAAGTCCAAATGACTCTAGTGTATCCCAAAACATTCCTTGCATTATAAAATCCTCTAGAACATTTCCTAAGCCCTTCTCACATCTTAAAACACCTTAATGCATGTTTCTTTCCCAAGGAAAGCACTTAACCATTCTAAACATTTCTTAACTCAAACTTATTTTTAAACCTTAGGACTTCTTGTTTGTTACCTAAATTTGACATAGGTTCTCCTAGAACATTACTAAACCAAAACATATTGTTTTCACCAACAAACAACCAAGAACACTAAAATCCATCAAGCACTTTCTTATACACAAACTTCACACATATAGCACTACATCACAATATAGTGCATAATTTAAATTGCATGGCACTTAGGCCCTTAAATAACATGGCTCTTAGGCCCTTAAATGCATAAATCATAAACACTGAATTTCCACAATATATTGCCTTTGACCTGCAAATACACTCAACAACACATATGCCTTTTACTAAACTCTTAAGAGCATTCTTCTAAGTCACTTCTCATTGGCTCCTTAGATCATTTTCATAAGAAATACAAGCTCATTTCTCCTAAGCTTAAACCACATTAGGTTAGATATTTACCTCTTTTCCACAAACTTCTTCTTGTTTCCTTATAAAACCGGTAAGGTATTTGATTCCTTGTCAACTACTAAACATTATACAAATAACATAATGAGTATTCAAGCTTTAAGCTTCATCTCATTGTAAACCCTAGGTTTACATTATTTCAAAAACATTAATGTAGTTGTTTTACCTTGGTCTTTGAAGAGAGTTTGAATATATATCAAGAGAGGACTCCACCTAGTCCTTGAAAGGTGGAATGAAGCTAGAACAAAGTCACACAAAGAGCACCATTAATGGGCATTTTCGGTCAAGGTAAAAACATGGAGGAAACATGATTTTTCTTTGAGATTCCTTACCTAGAAGCAAAGGAGAGTAATAATATGTAGAAATACAAGCTCAAGCTCCTTCAATGGTGGAACTCCATGGCACCGAAATGGGGTCTTGAAGTTTTGAGAAGATAGGAATGAAGAGCTTGATGAGGACTAAGAGAATGGTGGTGTTTGTTTTTGATTTGGTTAAGTGAGCTAGTTTACAAGAGTCAAAGATGAGGTTTAATGGTGGTGGTGTGGTATTACCGTGGAAGAGAATGAAGAAGAGAGGTTGAAGAGAGCATGGAACCGTGAATGCAAGGAAAAAGGAGAAATGAAAGTGAACTTACTTTTTGAAGATATTTGTAGTTATAAAGTAAAAAGTACTTTAATTAGTATCTTTTTTACTTAATATGTTAACAAGAGAGTGGTGAGTCACCACACTTAAGAAAACCGGCCCCCATAGTACTTAGGGGTAATATAGTCTTTATTTGTCAATTTAATTACTTATACAAACATATGTTACAAAATAGCTTATTAAAATCACTATTCATAAAAACAAGGCACATAGAAGTGAAATTTTTGATTTCCCATTGATATAGACTTCCAAATGTGATACTATATAGTACACATGTTAATTAAAGAGTAATGATGGACATTTAGCCATTCAAAACTCATTTACAAGACAATTTTTCAAAAATGTGCTTTAAGACTCCTTAAAGCACATTTTGTGTTTTAACTTGTTTTCAAGCTTGGTTTTCTTTGGTAATTGGTTTAATATGTTCATTAGTATATAAATAAGGTCTTGGTAAGTTCATTAGGTCTTAACCAAGCTTATCCCAAGCTTAGAGCACATTTTGGCCTTTATTGACCTTAAAGCACATTTTGTGTTTTCTATTGTTTAAATTTGTTTACCAATATTTCTAAGACTCTTTTTAGTCTTAATATACCATATTTAGGTGTTTAAACAATATACTAAGGTTTGGGGTATTTCAATCTACCCCCCTTAAAAGAACTTTGTCCTCAAAGTTCACACTTCCACATATCCTAAATGTTAGAACACGGGAATACTTATAAACAATACTTCCATACATCATTAACAACACACTTACATAACATTGGACACAAGGTCCATACAACATAACATCGGGTACATAACATTGGACACAAGGTCCATACAACATCATCCACATCATTCAGACACAACGGTCTGTAACATAACAACATAACATAGACGATGTATTTAAATACACGTCGTAGTACATAACCGAAACGGCTCTACCCCCCTTAAAAGGGGTACGCCCCGTACCCTATACACATAAGCACTAAGAAGTAAACAATGACGGGTACTTCGCCTTCATCTTGTCTTCCAGCTCCCAAGTGGCCTCCTCAACGTCCTGGTTAGACCAAAGAACTTTCACCAGTCTCACAGACTTATGGCGAGTGTCTCGAGTCTTAGTATCCAGAATCCGTACCGGAGTCTCCACTGATCGCATGGTCGGCTCTAAGGTTAGCCTTTCAGGCTGAAGCACATGAGACGGATGAGACATATACTTCTTCAACTGGGACACATGAAATACATCATGTACCTTGCCCAGCTCGGCGGGTAGATCAAGTCTGTAAGCTACCGGGCCGATCCGCTCCGTCACAACATAAGGCCCCACATATTTTGGGCTCAACTTGCCTTTCTGGCCAAAACGAAATACTCCCTTCATGGGGGATACTCTCAAAAATACCTGATCGCCCACGGCGAACTCCAGGTCACGTCTGCGCACATCTGCGTACGACTTTTGTCTATCCTGAGCTGCCTTCATGTTAGCCCGGATCTGGCGAACTTCTGCCTGAACTTGTTCAAGATACTCTGGTCCTATAATGACCGTCTCACTCGACTCATCCCAGCATAATGGCGTGCGGCATGGTCTACCGTACAAGGCCTGGAAGGGAGACATCTTGATCGATGCATGATAACTGTTGTTGTAACTAAACTCGATCAGATGTAACTTATCAATCCAGCTGGTCTGAAAGTCAAGTGCACATGCACGTAGCATATCCTCAAGTGTCTGGATGGTGCGCTCACTCTGACCATCTGTCTGTGGGTGAAACGCTGTACTCAATTTCATTCGGTACCCAGTGCTTCTCGCGTAGACTTCCAATACCTCGATAAGAATCTGGTATCTCTGTCAGATACAATTGTTTTCGGTACCCCATGATGTCTTACAATTTCTCTATCAAAGAGTTCTGCCAGTTTTGCCACTTTCCAGGTGTCCTTCATCGGAATGAATCGGGCCACCTTGGTCAGTCGGTCAACAACAACCCATATCATATTCAGACCTCCCCTTGTAGGCGGAAGCCCTACTACGAAGTCCATGGAAATATCATGGAACTTCCACTCAGGCACTGGCATTGGCTGTACCATACCACCAGGCCGTCGGTGCTCAAACTTGACCTTCTGGCAAGTGAGACACCTCAACACATAATCACTTACATCTTTTTTCATTCCAGTCCACCAAAAATATCTTTTCATACCCTTATACATCTTTGAAGCTCCGGGGTGAATCGAAGTAGTAGAACAATGGGATTCACTCAATATGCGCTCCTTCAACTCAGCGCTACTCCTAGGTATACACAATCGGCCATTAAGCCTAATCAGGTCGTCATCGTGGAGTCTGAAGTCGTACTTCTGACCCTCGAATGTGCCATCAATAAGCTTTGCCTGATCTCCATCATATACTGATCCGTCATTGAGCACTCCGCACCTCTTCAACCAAGCCAGTATGAGAGACTAGCGAATGGAGAGAGTGTGCTCGGCGACTCAATGCGTCAGCTACCACATTTGCCTTACCCTCTTTATATTGCAGATTAATGTCGTAGTCATTCAGAAATTCAACCCACCTTCTTTGCCTCATGTTCAACTCCTTCTGAGTGAACAAGTACTTTAAGCTTTTGTGGTCAGAATAGATTGTCACACTTACCCCATACAAATAATGTCGCCATATCTTCAATGCGAAGACAATGGCACCCAACTCTAGATCGTGGGTAGGGTAGTTCTCCTCATGCTTTTTCAGCTGTCGGGAGGCGTAAGCTACGACCTTCCCGTGTTGCATCAATACACAACCCATACCTCTACCTGATGCGTCGCAATAGACCTCAAAACCATCTGGACCGTCTGGTATAGTCAGGACTGGTGCAGATGTCAGAGCATCCTTGAGACTCGTGAAAGAACTCTCACAGTCGACTGTCCACTCGAATGGTGCATCCTTCTTCATTAAGGAAGTCATCGGCTTCGAGACACTGGAGAAGTCCTTTACAAACCTCCTATAATAACCTGCCAGACCGAGGAAGCTCCTGATATCGGTAACTGTCTTCGGCCTAGGCCAGGTGCGCACTGCATCTATCTTTGCCGGATCAACAGCGATCCCGGCCTCAGAAATCACATGTCCAAGAAAGGATACTTGGTTCAACCAAAACTCACATTTCGAAAACTTAGCATACAACTGATTCCTTCTCAATGTTTGTAACACATTTCTCAGGTGGCTTTCGTGCTCACCTCTCGATTTCGAGTACACAAGAATATCATCGATGAAGACTACCACAGACTTGTCCAACTGATCTTGGAACAAGCGGTTCATTAAGTCCATGAACTTAGCTGGTGCATTTGATAAGCCAAACGGCATAACTGTGAACTCATAATGCCCATACCTAGTTCTGAATGCTGTCTTTTCGATATCACTGTCACGATGGCAATCTGGTGGTATCCGGATCGTAGGTCTATCTTGGAGAATACTGATGCTCCCCTCAACTGATCAAATAGTCGTCGATGCGTGGTAAAGGGTAACGGTTCTTCACCGTAACTGCATTCAGTTCTCGATAGTCAATACACAGGCGGAGACTACCGTCCTTCTTCTTCACGAAGAGGACCGGCGCTCCCCATGGTGAAACGCTAGGGCGGATGAACCCCTTGTCGAGTAGGTCTCTCAGCTGCTCCTTGAGCTCTGTCATCTCTGCTGGAGCCATACGATAGGGCGCCTTCGCAATTGGTCCGGTACCCGGAACCAAATCAATCTCAAACTCCACTTCCCGTGTTGGCGGCATACCCGGCAGTTCCTTAGGAAATACATCAGGAAACTCCGACACTACTGGCACATCTGGGCTAAACTCTGGATCTCTCTCTATGTCCTGGACATAGCAGAGGTATACATCACTCCCTCGTCGTAGTTCACGACACATAGCCATGGCGGTGATGATCTGAGTCGAAGGCTCCCTGGGCCTCTGGCGGTAAGATATAGTAACCCCAGATGGACTCCGAAGAAGCAGTCGATGCTCGGCACATAGGATTCTGCCCTTGTACCGCTCCAACCAGTTCATCCCGACAATCACATCAAAGCCAAGTCCGTCGAACTCTATCAAGTCGATCGGAAACTCTTCACCTCTGATTCTTACAACAGCATCTCGGTGGTAGCGGGTACACCTGATCCGCTCTTTCGAGGGAGAGTGACTAGGAAGTCTGGCATCTCATCACCGTCTAACCCCAGCCTCTTCGCAAAGGATAGCGAAATAAATGTATGTGAGGCTCCGGAGTCGAACAAGATCGAAGCGTCCACGCCATTGACTGGAAAGGTACCGGTGAGGATTGTGCCGCTCTTGCCGGCTTCTGCCTCATTGCAGACACTCAGTGTACCTCCCGTTCCGAGTGCACAGCCTAATTCATTGGCAAACTAATAAGTATTGGGTAACAACACGGTTGATATACTTCAATAACTCCACTTTATTCATTAACACTTCTCCTTACAACATTGTTGGTTACACTGTGACATTTAACACTTACATAATATCCCTAACATACACTGGCTTAACACATTACATAATTATACAAGGCTTTAAAACTGTCTGAAGGTCAAATTCAAACGTCCGGGTTTCATGTGTGGCATTGATCACTGCCGACGGTGCGGGGTATTCAGTTTGATCTTTCTGATGCCATGATATAGCATCCTTGACTGCCCACCCATGATTAACACATCTCCGATTTAACACTAGCTTCTTTGCGAGATCAGCACGCTTCTGCTCGCCATACACAAACACTGCGGTATCACCAATGGACCAAGACACCACGGGTACTCCCTTACTTAGAGACTCGGGTGACTCGTCCTTATCTTGGTGTAAACCTAATCGTCCACCTTTCTGGTAGAAGTTCACAATACACAAATCTGCTTTCACATTTGGAATTGAATCCGTTTCAACTTGTTGAGCAATTCCCACGGCGTGGAACGACCGCATGGAACTCCTCGGGTATACTTGGTACTGTTGCTCCATCTTCAGCTCGCACTTCTTGATATGTCTTGGTGTAAGGGTTCCAGTCCTTACCCATGCACATCATCTTCAATTGCATTCTTGATCCGTTCGGGTATTCGGGTGTGTAGAAACCTCCAGGTTTTGCTCCTAGTTCATCGCATCGCTGATGATATGGATTTGTGCTTCCGGTGTCAGGTATCCATTTAAGAGTATCATACCTGGCTGGATAACCTGACATTGCTCCATTGGAAAGTCGGTGATGTTGATGGTGGTTTCTTCAGGGTTTGGTGTGGGTGGGATTGGATAACATATATTGAAGGTTCCTTTAAGTTTAGAATTATCTAATTAGGTGACTTTCACACTATACTTTAACTCTTTACTCACATGATAACACATTTGGACTCACTAGTACACACATGCATGAAATGCGGTATGCAATCACTTATTACATTCAACAGTTTAGGCGGTACCTGGTCTAGAAGAGGGCCCTGGCGCCTCAGACCGGTCCACCACATTCAGGGCGGCCTTGCTAGGTCCCGACCCCTTCCCCTTCTGGGAATCAGTGTGTCTCTGATCTGTGGGTGGCTGGTTAGCCGTCTTCGGGCCATCAATAGCTGTTGTGGCCTTACCCTTCCACTGCCCCTTGGGCTTGTTGATTCTGTTGGGGTTCCGGTAACACTCGTAGTCACGGTGACCCCACTTCTCGCAGTAACGACACTGTACGTCGTTTCCCTTGCAGTCCTTGCCGGGGTGGTCTCCGTTACACCACTTACAGTAATAGTGGCGCTCCGGTCCAGAGCCCGTGCTAGCTGCTATCACAATACACAATCAATACTTGTCTCACAACTTATCAACATACACTTCAACTTATCACACAGATTAAATAATTACCCTTAGGTGGGTAAGAGCGTAGGGGTTTCGCCGCATAAGCATATGTGAGCTTCAGTGGCTCCTCAGCTGTGGTGGTTTGGGCTTGGCCCTTGTCACCCTGGTGCTGACTCTTCTGGGGCTGGGAATAAGGTTTCTTCTTCTTCTTTCCTCCCCCGTACCCCTGCGGACTCTGGCCCTCGCTCGTGGCCTTGCGCTTGTGCGCATTCTCCTCGTCCCTCAGACGGACGGTGATCTCACCTTAGCAGCGGCATGATAGCACTCCTGAATTTAGGATGTCAGTCATGCCCCGCAAACATACTCACAAACTCACATTAATACTCACTTATGGATTACACTTATTCACATCACACTTCATTTAAATTACCTGCAAGGTAGTATACTCAGCTGGCCCCATCCCATAGCGAAGACGGTGGCTGAGACCGTTGTAGAAACGGTTTACCAGTACCCGGTTCGAGTATCCCAGGTCCGGTAACAGGTGGATAAGGCCGGTGAATGCAGTGTAGTACTCATCAACCGACACCTTGTCCCCCTGCCTCAGACTATCCAGCTCCAGGCGCTTGGCCTCTTGAACATGCACAGGGTAGTATTTGGCTCGCAGTAGAGCCGTGTACTCCCTCCATCCAAACTGAGGATCCGCCATCCGGTCCTCTCTCACAAGCTTCCACCAACTCTGTGCCGAACCCTTCAGGTAGTAAGCGGCAAGACGGACCTTAGCCTCTGCAGGTACAGCCAAGGTCTCGTAGGCGGTCTCCAACTCGGAGATGTACGCCTCCAGCTTACGTGGGTCGGTCTCCCCATGAAATGAAGGGGGTCTCAAGTCTGCCAATGCCTTGACCCAGTTGGTCTCTCGTGGCGGTGGCGGTGGTGGTTGAACTTCGGGGTGTTGCCCCTGCTGAATTGCAGCTACTAGTTGTGGAACCATTTGGGCTACGGCGGCCGCTACAGCTTCGGCCATGACCTGGGCCGTAGTATTCTCGCCCTGGTCATCCGTATCTCCAGTACCGCTTCCGCGGCCCCTACCTCGCGGTCTACCTGACATCTGAATTCACATGAACATTATTAGCATTATGCTTACACACTTATCGGTTCCAACGGTTGAAACGTTTCCCGACAACAAGGTATCTCCACACTTGGTTAGTGGTTAACCTTTCCATAACTGATCACTTAGGTAACTGTAGTTAGGTTTCCTAACTCGGTATATTCCTAAGCTCGGTATTCTAGTCATCAGAGCGATACTTCGCTCTGATACCACTTTTTGTAACACCCCTACATCGAACTTCACAACTAATGAAATCGCAGCGGAATAAATAACTAAACAATAACTAACGCTTCGGTGCTACAACGCCGTCAACCACCCACGTGGTTGACAAGGCAGAATAAATACAAGTGTACCGGTCTGATGATCAGACTCCCGAGCATAAAACTAAACCATAAATACATCATATACAATACCGAGTATTACTTACATTCCTTCACTGTAAACTGTCAATATACCGCCATAGTAATTTCAACGGAATCAAATATAATGCCACGGGAGCACAGGCGCATCCCGGGCTCAACATCCAAAATAAACCAAATACAACTGCAGCCTAGATCCTACAGCCACTCTGCCTCCTCGATCCTCATCCTGCAGTAAAAATATGGAGCCCCCGAGGGGGTCAGCAACCCTTGGCTGGTATGGTTAACGCGCAGCCCATCGGCTACCGGGATACGCGCAACTAATTGTCATGATAACATGGCATTCATTTTATACATAACATAACATAACATAATATGTGGCATAGCATCAATAGTGCATAGCACAACATCACATACACAGTGGATCTTCGTTCCACAATAACAAACCAAGAAGGTTAAATAACATAAGAGCCTAGAGAATGATTCACCCTCATGTTAAGCTCGTTACACACACTCATTACCGTTCTGTTATTCGAACGAGTAACTTAAGTCACAGATGGTTCGGATATAGTGACCCGAACACACCACACAAACACATGTTCCCACTAAACCGATCATAAGTCAGAATAGGTAAGCTTTGGAGGAAGCTAGCGGGAGATCGAACGCCAAATTAAGGAGGACAATCTTAACAACATAAGAGTCGAATTTGATTCAGATATCTACTCTTAACTTACATGCATGACCGGACAACCGGATTCCTCACTTCCCAGTTAACACTTGTTAGAAGTTCATGGTGGAACTTAACAACCAATACACAATAGGTGGTAAGTCACGTTAGACACACAAGGGAAATGAGTCACATCATATCATCACAATAATATGAACAACTGTAAACTCATTACATGTTTAAATCTTATAAAGTCATAAACACACAGAAAAACATACAACACACAAGCCGGTGTAAACCGGTAGACAACAGACTGCAAGAAAACCATACCTTGGTCCTTGCCTCGATTGATTTCCTCCGTAGGTCACTCCTATACATGATTAATAACGTCGGTTAATTATTTATTTAACTTCAAACTTATTAAATGTTTAACATGATTGTATGACATGTTTTTAATGTCTAACTTACCCTAGGTTACCTTCATTATACCCTCCAAGGTTAACTACATTTGTCATTATTTTACTTATTTTTTTATAAGTTTTGGTCTGTCCAACCCACCGTCCGACCCACGACTGGGTCGGACCCTTCTAGTGATTTTCGGGTTTGGAAAAACTTAGCTTGTCCGACCCATGTCCGATCCAACCTTCTGGGTCGGACCATTCCAGAGAATTTTATCGACCTTAGAACATACATGTCCGACCCATGTCCGACTCACTCGACTGGGTCGGACCATTACAGAACCTTTACCGCCTTACAAAACACGCCCGTCCGACCCACGTCCGACTCACTCGACTGGGTCGGACCATTCCAGAACATTTTCTGTCCTTCAAAACATGACCGTCCGACCCATGTCCGACCCAAGTCCTCTGGGTCGGACCGTTCCAAAACAATTTCCTGACGTCTAACAGAGGCTGTCCAACCCAAACTTGGGTCGGACCCCTGGGTCGGACGCCACCTAAACTTGCCCAAACTTTGTCAAATCTTCACCAAACTTCTCCTTAAGCCTCTTAATGTTTCCTAAGAACATTTGGTACACTTATATCCACATACAACATCCATGAAACTAATCATCTATAACCTTAAACACTTACTCATCTCATACCGAAATTCCTAATACTTATGCTATTTCCTCCTTAGTTTTCCAAATGGTGTTTCATACCTATGATAACTACTATCCCCAAAATGCTTTCTCCTCATTTTAACATCATCTCCCAAGCATCATTTCTTACCATCAACTCCTTATGTCATTCTTGAAATCCTTTTTCAAGTTCACACTTTCTCCTTGTTCACCAAAGTTTGCCCAAATCCTAACACAAGTCCAAATGACTCTAGTGTATCCCAAAACATTCCTTGCATTATAAAATCCTCTAGAACATCTCCTAAGCCCTTCTCACATCTTAAAACACCTTAATGCATGTTTCTTTCCCAAGGAAAGCACTTAACCATTCTAAACATTTCTTAACTCGTCAAACTTATTTTTAAACCTTAGGACTTCTTGTTTGTTACCTAAATTTTGACATAGGTTCTCCTAGAACATTACTAAACCAAAACATATTGTTTTCACCAACACACAACCAAGAACACTAAAATCCATCAAACACATCTTTATACACAACTTCACACATTTAGCACTACATCACAATATAGTGCATAATTTAAATTGCATGGCACTTAGGCCCTTAAATGACATGGCTCTTAGGCCCTTAAAATGCATAAATCATAAACACTGAATTTCCACAATATATTTGCCTTTGACCTGCAAATACACTCAACAACACATATGCCTTTTACTAAGCTCTTGAGAGCATTCTTCTAAGTCACTTCCCATTGGCTCCTTAGATCATTTTCATAAGAAATACAAGCTCATTTCTCCTAAGACCTTAAACCACATTAGGTTAGCATATTTACCTCTTTTCCACACACACTTCTTCCTTGTTTCCTTATAAAACTGGTAAGGTATTTGATTCCTTGTCAACTACTAAACATTATACAAATAACATAATGAGTATTCAAGCTTTAAGCTTTATCTCATTGTAAACCCTAGGTTTACATTATTTCAAAAACATTAATGTAGTTGTTTTACCTTGGTCTTTGAAGAGAGTTTGAAAGTATATCAAGAGAGGACTCCACCTAGTCCATGAAAGGTTGGAATGAAGCTAGAACAAAGTCACAAAAGAGCACCATTAATGGGCATTTTCGGTCAAGGTAAAAACATGGAGGAAACATGATTTTTCTTGGAGATTCCTTACCTAGAAGCAAAGGAGAGTAATAATATGTAGAAATACAAGCTCAAGCTCCTTCAATGGTGGAACTCCATGGCACCGAAATGGTGGTCTTGAAGTTTTGAGAAGATAGGAATGAAGAGCTTGATGAGACTAAGAGAATGGTGGTGTTTGTTTTTGATTTGGTTAAGTGAGCTAGATTTTACAAGAGGTCAAAGATGAGGTTTAATGGTGGTGGTGTGGTATTACCGTGGAAGAGAATGAAGAAGAGAGGTTGAAGAGAGCATGGAACCGTGTGAATGCAAGGAAGAAAGGAGAAATGAAAGTGAACTTACTTTTGAAGATATTTGTAGTTATAAAGTAAAAAGTACTTTAATTTTATCTTTATTTACTTAATATGTTAACAAGAGAGTGGTGAGTCACCACACTTAAAAAACCGGCCCCCATTTGTACTTAGGGGTAATATAGTCTTTATTTGTCAATTTAATTACTTATACAAACATATGTTACAAAATAGCTTATTAAAATCACTATTCATAAAAACAAGGCACATAGAAGTGAAATTTTTGATTTCTCATTGATATAGACTTCCAAATGTGATACTATATAGTACACATGTTAATTAAAGAGTAATGATGGACATTTAGCCATTCAAAACTCATTTACAAGACAATTTTTTGAAAATGTGCTTTAAGACTCCTTAAAGCACATTTTATGTTTTAACTTATTTTCAAGCTTGGTTTTCTTTGGTAATTGGTTTAATATGTCCATTAGTATATAAATAAGGTCTTGGTAAGTTCATTAGGTCTTAACCAAGCTTATCCCAAGCTTAGAGCACATTTTGGCCTTTATTGACCTTAAAGCACATCTTGTGTTTCCTATTGTTTAAATTTGTTTCCAATTTCTAAGACTCTTTTTAGTCTTAATATACCATATTTAGGTGTTTAAACAATATACTAAGGTTTGGGGTATTTCAGATTACCCTACCCCCAAAACACCCAAAACCCACCTAGGAAAGCTAAAACGTCGAAGGCATTTTTAGGGTTTGTAGTGGGCGGGTTTAGGGTCTAACGACCCTAAACCCGCTACCATAAACCCTAAAAACCTGTCGAGTTAGTTATTATAATATAAAGTACAGAACAAATTCCAAATAGATTACCCTACCCCCAAAACACCCCAAAACCCACCCTAGGAAAGTTAAAAACGTCAAATTCACCACTTATTATCATAATATCAATTTTGATGAATCATATTATAAAATTAATGAATCATATTATAAAATTAATGAATCATATTATCATTTCAGTGTATCATCATATACATGAAAACATATATTTTTTTAAAAGATGTCAAAATATATCCATGATTGGTCTTATTTTGAAGAGTTTGAATTTATATGACCAGTGATATAATTTTTTTTTATTTTGGACCTATATATTAAAAGTTATAATAATTTAAAGGTTTTGTGATAAAAAAAATCTTTTTTAAAAAAATAGAAAAAAATGAATACACACGCCTACGGTTACGATTACACAAACGTCTCTGATGTTAAAAAAATTGGCGCGTGTTCAGAAATAATAAAAGAAAAAAGGAAAAAATGAAAAAAAAAGTCGAGCGCGCGTACCTGATGTAGGCATCACTAGCTACAGTCGGGGGTAGCCAAGAATTTGCGTTTATAATATACCCCTTTTTCAAAGCATGATCACAAGATACTCTTAAAAACATTTAAAATTCATAAAATATCCCTAATCCGTGGAATGATTTTAAATAATGACAATTTTACCCTGACATTGTAGGTTATGCTTCAAGTTCTCAATATGTTCATTTTTTTAGGAGCATTAAATGGAATTTTCCAATAAAAATATTGAGAAAATTCATTGAATTCCACTAAAATGTTTTTTTAATATTTTTTGTTTTTTATAGGTTTTTTTAAAAATAGAACTTTTTAAATTTTATTTATTTTTTAGAATTTTGTAACTTCCTTTTAGAATTATTCAAAATCTGGTGGTATTTAATGAAATTTCTCAACATTTTTATTGTAAAATTAAGTCTCATCTTTTTATTCTATTTTATTTTAATAACCGATAAAATTTGACATCAATTTCAATGTTGATCCTACCATTTTTTAGCAGATAAACGGAACTAATACTATTTATTTATTGTAATTTCGTGAATTTCATTTCATATACTCCCTCGGTCCCTACTTTACCGTCATGTTTACTATTTGGATATGTCGTTTGACTTCAATATTTAACATTTAAGATGATATAATTTTATAAATCCAAGTTTTGTAGTAGATTCCTTAGGTGATAAACTATACATTACAAAAATTAATTTTGTAAAATTAATTTATCTAATATGTTTAATATTGAAGTGAAAAAATGTGCCAAAAACAAACAAGACAGTAAACTGGGACCGAGGTAGTAAGAATCTTTCAAAGTTGTTTCTGATAAACACCGACCAAGTTAAAAAAAAACACACGCACGCACCGACCAGGTAAAATAAAAACATACCCAGAAAATAATTTTTCTGCCGTTTTCAATTAGGATACTGACTAGGTGAGAGACGTGACTGTGGCATCGTTAGAGTTAGGGATATCACGGACATCTCTCTCTCCTTATTTATTTCCCGCTCTACACTACCTCTTGCCCCCTCAAGCCGTCACGCGCCCCTTCCCAGCCTCCCGCTCCCCCGTATTGGTCCTTTCTTGTTAACAGAATCCCGGAAAAGGGCGGCGCTACCCCTATTTCACAATTGAGGAAACGAAGTCGGGGCATCATATACCGAGAGTGACAGATAAGATGAAGTATGTTTTGGTCACCGGCGGGGTGGTCAGCGGGCTCGGCAAAGGGGTCACAGCCAGTAGTATCGGAGTAGTCCTTAAAGCTTGTGGACTTCGTGTTACTTCGATTAAAATCGGTTAGAATCTGATTCCGTTCTTCTATCGTTCCTAGTTTGCATTTTGTTTTGCTTCTTGTTTCAAAATCTTTTTTCGTGGGGATTTATTTCACCAGTTTTTTAGTTCGGCTTCTCGTTGAATTTATGGTTTCTCGTGATCATTTCTTAATTTTGCCATTCCTGGAAAAGCTGCAAAAAAGCCCATGTTCAATTTAGGCATTATTTCTTCTTCACTTACATTTTTTTTTACATTTCTGGTTGAGGTGGGGGATAGTCTGAGGTCTTTCTTGTGGTACCCATTTGAGGTTGGCCTACCTGGGCTTTTCTGTCTCAATCAATTCCAAGATTCTTAATTACTAAGTTCACCGTGGTCAGGTTCTCTAGGCTTGAACTTCCCTGCTGTTTGTAATTCTGTATCTAATTTGTTCTTCATTCTGTATATATATTGTCGTTCTAATTGCCGAGCTGGGTAGCTGGTACTTTACTGGTGACAAGCTGGAGTCTGCATGCGTTGAGTTCCGTATTAATTTGCATGATTCAAATTGGGTTTTTACTTTCTTTTTAGATGCTGGGGCAGTAGTTTTGCTTGTGTGAGCTGATCATCCATGTTTCAAGTTATTGCAACTTCTGCTGCTCGTTTGCCTTTTTATATATCTTTGGTGTTGACCGGCTGCAATTGCTAAAAAGATAATCTGTGTCACTTGTTAGATAACGCTAAGTATTTTATATATTTTTTTACTGCTGAGCGGTCCTAGCTGGAAAAATGGGATTCCGTCTTCTTTCAATTTCTGTACTGATGTATTATAGTTTTGAAGTTCAATGAAGCTGTTGAAGTTTACCAATAGCATCTTTTTTTTCCCCAATGATTCCGTGTAAAACAGATCCGTACTTGAATACTGATGCTGGGACCATGTCACCCTTTGAGCACGGAGAGGTCTTTGTTCTAGACGATGGAGGAGAGGTACTTATCTAACCTTTCAAACTTTTGTGTTCTATGAGTAGATATATTAGTTTCAGTGACTCTTGACTTGTATTTTTTTGTCTCCTAAAGGTGGACTTGGACCTTGGAAACTATGAGCGGTTCCTGGATGTGACTCTTACTACAGAGAACAACATAACCACCGGAAAGATTTACAAGGTTTTTGCTGTGTTCATTGAGATGATGCTTCTACATTCTTATCACTGCACTTGTTGAAATCCCAGTTAAACTCTTACTCTGTTTTGCAGTCTGTTTTGGACAAGGAAAGAAGAGGCGACTATCTTGGCAAGACAGTTCAGGTGAGGTAGACCTGATATTATTACAATAGGCAGTATGGTTCATTAAATTAATACCTTAGAAAAGAATGCATAAGTGGCTACTGCTTTGTGCAGGTGGTTCCGCATGTAACAAATGCCATAAAAGATAAGATCCAATCTGTTGCTCATGTCCCAGTGGATGGTAAAGATGGTCCAGTCGATATCTGTGTCATTGAGTTGGGTGGAACTGTTGGTAAGTTAACTTTGATGCTTCACAACATGCTTGTTTACTGCATTATGAATTTGAGATAACGTTAGTTTTTTATCTAGGTGACATAGAGTCTATGCCATTCATTGAGGCATTGCGGCAGCTGTCTTTTACTGTTGGTACGATACAGTTCTTACCATTTTTATGTTTTTCAAAGTTGCTAATTCTGATTATTCATTTTACTGGTACTTGTTTATGTGGTAGTTTGCTATTGACAATGAGATGTGGTAGTAAATTTATATCTTGTCTCTCTGCAGGACCAGAAAACTTCTGTCTCATTCATGTCAGCCTTATACCTGTACTTGGTGTTGTAGGAGAACAAGTAATCTCCCATCTCTTCGTAGCTCATGCGATCTTAGTCAATTATCTTCAATAATTGTTTGCTAGAAGTTCAACAAGAACCCGAATTTTTAATTCAAATGGAACTTTTGTATCTGTGATTTCCTAAGATCACATATTTTTTCCTGTTCAAAGAAAACGAAACCAACAGCAGAGACTTTGACGAGCCTATAATACTAACAATTGATGGATTTTGGTGCACGAGACCTTATGACGAGCCTCAACTAAACCTCTTGACGTCTAGCTATAGGACTTTGACAAGCCTATAATGCGAATTGAAAGTACGAGGACTTATGACGAGCCTCAACTTATCCTCTTGACGTCTAGCTATAGGACTTATAACGAGCCTATAGTACTGCACGAGGACTTATGACGAGCCTCACCTAAACCTCTTGATGTCTAGCTATAGGACTTATGACAAGCCTATAATGCAAATTGAAAGTACGAGGACTTATGACGAGCCTCAACTAAACCTCTTGACGTCTAGCTATAGGACTTATGACGAGCCTATAATACTAACATTGATAGATTTGGGTGCACGAGGACTTATGATGAGCCTCAACTAAACCTCTTGACATCTAGCTATAGGACTTATGACGAGCCTATAATGCAAACTAAAAGTACGAGGGACTTATGACGAGCCTCAACTAAACCTCTTGACGTCTAGCTATAGGACTTATGACGAGCCTATAATACTTTAATTGGAGTTGTACGAAACTCGCTGCTTTGAGTGACTGATTTAAGTATGATCCTGATTGTGGGTTGATCCGGAATTGGATGCTTTCGGTTGTTTTCGTGAGGGATGTGATAGTCGAATGTTTTTTGTTGATGTGGCCCTTGACTTTGTCAATGTGGGACTTATGCTTCGGTTTTACTTTGACAGTCTCGCCCGATGTGCACTATAGTTTCGGGATTTGGTAGGACTCTTGGCTCCAGAATTTCGAGTTGGCTCCAGTATGGCTCCTAAGTTTTTGGTTTTTGTGATTTTGTTGGTTGGTCTTCGGACGGATGGTTTTTTTTATGAATGATTGGCTTTGGAACCTGGTGGCTTGATGTGACCAGATGGCTTCTGTATGACTAGGTGGTTCCCGCGTGATCGGATGGCTCCGGTGTAGCTCTATGATGTCTCCGGTATAGCCCCGAGATGGCTCTGGTATAGCTCTGAGATGGCTCCGGTATAGCCCCGAGGTTATCTTCTCGGTTGAGTTAAATTTCTTCATAGAATGATAGCAACGGCCTCTTGGTTCTAGGGGTGGAGGGTTTTTATTTGGGACGGGGTCGCACCCTGAGAGGGTTGCCTACGTACTCAACTCCCTGTTGAGATCAGACCATACGTAGTTCATGAATTTTGGCGAGTGAGGAGTTTGGTGGTGAGGAGGGATGTCTTGTGGGGAATTTCTTTGAACGGTGCCCGAAGACTTTTGGTCCTTTGCTTCGATGACTGCGTAGTCTTTCACGTTACTCAGAGAATGGCTATCGTGCTGGTTGACGAAGGAGACAGGCACTATGCCGTGGCCTCCCCTACAAGAAGAGTATACTCATCTTTCTCTTTCCGTGGTGTAGGATATTATGTCCGAACCGATGGATGCAAATCTATTCTACATGCATTTTTTAGAGATTGGATATGAATGAATGCAAAAGGGATGTCGTGTCAAGGTGAGCTCAGCCAAGAATTCTAGTTAAGTCAGATTAGTCATCTCTAAGCCACTTCCTTCTTTAAAAATCTTCCTGAAAGAGGTCTCTCGGGATCTCCTATACCTTTCCGTTTCCTTTCTTAAGGTCTGTTAGGCTTTCTTTAATCGGGGTGATAAACACTCGTTTTTTTCTCTTTCCCTGATTTCTCTGACACTCATTTATGCACGATTGTATTGACAAGATCGGACGCATTGTGGCCTTTCATGTTTCGAATTTGGTAATTTTTAAATCAAGAAAATACCATCTCTAAGTCGGAGGTATTTCAATGGGTTATAACGGGGATGCAGGGTATGCCACATGGGACTGGAGGATTTGTTTGAGAGTTGCGAAGCTTTTGTGCAATGGAGGATATGCTTCACCTTTGCCATGGGTGGAGTGATTTTGGACTTCTTTCGCATTTGTGAGGATTATGATGTGTTCCCATTTTTTATTTACTACTTTCCTTGAGCAGTCTATTTGCACCCTTTTGACATTTATTGTAACACCCCTACATCGCCCCTATCATCTACCGAAATCGCAGCGGAAATAACCAACCAAACAATAACTATTCGCTTTGGTGTTACAACGCCGTTAACCACCCACGTGGTTAACTAGGCAGAATAAATACAAGAGTATCGGTCTGATGATCAGACTCCCGAGCATAGTAACTAACATCCATATATAAACATAACCAACCATACCGAGTATTTAATTTACAACACTTCTCCAAACCATAATCATCCAACACTGTATAACAACGGTATCAAAATGTAACGCCTCGGGAGCACAGGCGCATCCCGGGCTCAACAACCTACTTATCCAAAAGTATATCAACAATCTAGGACCTAGAGCCACTCTGCCTCTTCGATCCTCATCCTGCAATAAAAATATGGAGCCCCCGAGGGGGTCAGCACCTTTGCTGGTATGGCTAACGCGCAGCCCATCGACTACCGGGATACGCGCAACCAATTGTCATAATAACATGGCATTCATTTAAGAACATCCAACATATATATATACATACCATAGCATAGCAAGGGAAATTGCATAGCATCACAACATCAATACATAACACCATAGAATCGGTTCTCACAAGGAACCTTCCACCATAGTTAGTATACCATGAGAGCCTAGGGATTTTTACCAATCCCATGTTAAGCTCGTTACCATCCTCGTTACCGTCCGGTTATGTAGAACGGTTAACTTATACCAAAGGTGTGTCGGATATAGTAATCCCAAGCACACCGAAATAACATACGTATGCCCCTATGGCCCGACGTGAGTCAGTAACTAGCTTTGGATAAGATAAGGGAAGGTAGAAACCAAATTGGAATACCACCTATACATACACCAAGAGAGCCGAACCGGATATGATATCGACTCCCATCCATCACACGCGTGGCCGGAACAACCGGACTCCTCACTCCCCCGGTTAGCACTTGTTAGTGATCGCACAACATTTTGTTAAGTCACATACAAGCAAACATTTAGGTCTTGTTAGACAACCAAGGGAAAGGAGTCATAACCTTACAACATCATAATGTATAACAACTGTAAACTCTTTTCATGCCTTAGTCTTATAAGGTCGTAACACGCAGAAAAGCAAACAACACCCAAGCCGGTGTAAACCGGTAGGCAACAGACTGCAAGAAAACCATACCTTGGTCCTTGCCTCGTTTCGTTTCCACCTTGAGAGAATCCTATACACATTAGTAACGTCGGTTAATTAACGCACTAATCCATTATTAACTTTATCTACTCATCACTACTAGTTCATTTTTATTTTACACTTGTTACAACCTTTCATCCTTTTAATTGCCTTTAAAACCCACCTAACATGTCTCACATAACCTTATAATATCTTTACTAACCAACTACTATTTTTAGGTAACAATTCCCATCTTAAAACAATAATTTTTGGTCCATACAGTGGCCTGTCCGAACTTGTGTCCGAGCTTCCAAGTTCGGACACAAGCCGTGATTTTAGACAGAAAACAGACACATGTCCGAACTTGTGTCCGGACTTCGGAAGTTCGGACATTAGTCGAGGAAAATCCTAACCAGAAATCCATACGTCCGAACATGTGTCCGGACTTCCCAAGTTCGGACACAGTTCGAGGATAATACCTAAGAAATAACAGGTGCGTCCGAACTTCCAAATTCGGACGGTAGTTCGGACACTACCTAAAATCCAGAAAACTGTAAGCGTAACAGGGCATGTCCGAGCTTCCAAGTTCGGACGGAAGTTCGGACGTGCCATTATACTCAACTTCTAAGCCTTTAAACTCTTAACCAAATTTCTCCAAAGCCTCCAACACTTATAGTATCTACTCCCTAGGTTCCTAAGTGATGTTTCATGCCTATATTAACCATTATATCAAGATATTCCTTCCACACAACATCATTACCCAAACATTATTTCTTACAACCTAAAACTCCTTAAGTCATTCTTGAAATCCCTTTTCTTAAGCTTACACTTCCTCCTTATTTTACCAAAGTTTGCCTAAGCCTTCATCTAAGTCCAAAATGACTTTGGTACATACTAAAACCTCAAGATCATGCCTAAGTCCTTATTACACTCTAGAACACTTCCTAGTTCATCAAATTCCTTTACAACATCTTGAACTCCTTATGCATTTTCTAAATTTCAACATAGTTTCTCCTAGCATTTTGTTACACCTTAGCACATTATTTTCATCATTAATCATCCTAGAACACTAAGAACACCAAGAACACTTTCTTACACAACTTCACCAAATTCACACTACATCACAATATAGTGCATAACTTAAATTGCATGGCACTTAGGCCCTTAAAATGCATGGCTCTTAGGCCCTTAAGGTGCATAAATCATAAACACTGAATTTCCACAATATATTTGCCTTTAACCTGCAAATACACTCAACAACACATATGCCTTTTACTAAACTCTTGAGAACACTTTACTAAGTCATTCACCATTTGCTCTTTAGGTAGTTTAAATAAGCATTTATAAGCTCATTTCTCCTAAGGCATTAAACAACATTAAGTTAGTAGGTTTACCTCTTCTTCCAAAACACTTCCTCCTTGATTCCTTACAAAATCGTATGATAATTTGATTCCTTGTCAAGTTCTAGACAATATACAAACACCATAATGAGTATTCAAGCATTAAGCTTCATCTCATTGTAAACCCTAATTTTACATTGTTTCAAAAACATTAATGTAGTTGTTTTACCTTGATCTTTGAAGGGAGTTTGAATATATAACAAGAGAGGACTCCACCTAGTCCATGAAGAGTTGAAATGAAGCTAAAACAAAGTCACACAAAGAGCTATATCAATGTGTATTTTCGGTTAAGGTAAGAACATGGAGGAAACATGATTTTTCTTTGAGATTCCTTACCTAGAAGCAAAGGAGATCAACAATATGTCAAAATACAAGCTCAAGCTCCTTCAATGGTGGAACACCTTGGCACCGAAATGGAGCTCTTGGAGTTTTGAGAAGATAGGAATGAAGAGCTTGATGAGAGGAAGAGATTGGTGGTCTTTGTTTTTGATTTGAACAAGTGAGCAAGATTTTACAAGAGGTCAAAGTGGGAATTCTAATGGAGATAGTGGTATTACCGAGAGAGAGCAAAGAAGAGAGGTAGAAGGTGGTGTTTGCAAACCGTGGGAATGAAGAAGGAAATGAGAATGAGATAGGATTTGCTTTTAAGAAGATATTTATATTTATAAGTAAAAAGTAAGTTTACTTAGTTTGCTTTACTTACTTATTACATTACTAGAGAGTGGTGAGTCACCACACATATAAAAACCGGCCCCTTTACTAGTATGAGGGTATCTTAGTCTTTGTTTGTCAATTTAATTACTTAATACAACATATGTTATAAACTAGCTTGTAAAAGTTACTATTCACCTAAACAAGGCACTTAGAAGTGAAATTTTTGATTTCCCATTAATATAGCCACCCAAATGTGATACTATATAGTACACATATATATTTAAGAGTAATGATGGACATTTAGCCATTCAAAACTCATTTACAAGACAATTTTTCAAAAACGTGCTTTAAGACTTCTTAAAGCACATTTTGTGTTTTAACTTGTTTTCAAGCTTGGTTTTCTTTGGTAATTGGTTTAATATGTTCATTAGTGTATAAATGAGGTCTTGGTAAGCTCATTAGGCCTTACTCAAGTTTATCCCAAGCTTAGAGCACATTTTAGCTCTTATTGACTTTAAAGCACTTTTGTGTTTCCTTTTGTTTAAATTTGTTTACTAAGGTTTCTAAGACTCTTTTTAGTCTTATTACACCCTATTTAGGTGTTTAAACAACATAACTAGGTTTGGGGTATTTCATTTATGTTCTTATGTATTCCCCGAATGTGAATGTTTCAGGTGATGTGAGGCTTTCATTTCCACTCTTTACACTTTTGGGTATTTGTGTTTCGTTTCTCTCATTCTCATCTTCTTTGTGTATCTCTTTCAAGCTTTCTTTCATGCTTTAAATGGTGGGGAAGGAACCATGGCTCCGGTTCTTTTCATCCTCTTTTATAGGGGTGAATTGTTGTGTGATGTGGGGTGGTATATCGTGGAGCTATTTCCGAAAAAGGTTTTCAATTAAAGGCTTAGCGGGGTTCACTAAGGGATCATTTTCAGGGTCAATAAGGCCTTTTGGCTTGTGGAGGTTTTCTTCGATCCTAGGTGCCTCGTCATCCCTATTGACAGATAATTGTTTCCTCTACTATTCCCAAATTTTGACATGAATGGTAACGTGCTTTTCTCATCAATATTTGGTTCCGTGAAGGGAGGTTCTCACATAATATCTCGAAGTTTACATGCGTCAAACACTCTGGGTTTTACGCGCTCTGTGTTTCTCTCATTCACTCGACTTTCACGGATGGTGGAGACCCTTTCAGGACCTCTTCGGGGAAAATGATACAAGAGTTTGGTGACCTTTGTGATGACTTATGTGACTTTCCTAGAATTAAAAATTGAGATACACCTTGAGACTGGGGATATGCAAGCGCAAATGCAGTTAAGCTAAACCTAATGCAGATGACAATGATAACTTTTGTGTGGATGCATTTTTTGGGATTTTTGTGTGGATGCATTTTTTATGGATGCATTTTTTGGATTTTTGAATGAATGCATTTTTGGATTTTTGTGACGGTTTAGACATAATATCGTTTCAACTGGTCGAGGTTGACAAGACTTTGAAATTCTTCTCCATCTAAATCTGTCAGTACGTAATACAGCACCATGAGGGTTATCTCTTTGACCAGATAAGGGCCCACCCAGTTCGGTCTGAATTTCCCTCGTGGGTCTGGTAAATCCTTTCTCAACTCTTTTAGGACGAGATCACCTACTTGGATGTTTCGTTCTCTGACCCTTTTGTTGAAAGCCCTAGCCATTCTCTTTTGGTAACCCTGGATGTGATATAATGCCTGTAAGCGTTTTTCATCAAGAAGAGCTAAACTGTCATAGCGTTGTCGTAACCAGTCACTTTCAGCAATTTTCAGTTCATTCGTGACTCGAAGGGTTGGGATTTCAAGCTCGATTGCCAAAACACATTCTGACCCATACACTAAGGAATACGTGGTGGCTCCGGTTGCCGTTCTGATAGTAGTTCGGTAACCCTAGAGAGCGTAATGTAGCTTTTCTGGTCAATCTCTGTAGGTTTCAACCATTTTTTACAATGCACTTTTTACAGCTTTGTTGGTGGCTTTGAATGCTCCATTAGTCTGAGGTCTATATGGGGACGATCTGTGGTAACAGATGTTATATTTTTTCCATGACCCGGATAGTGTCTCCGTCGAATTGAGAACCATTGTCTGATATGAACTCTGAGGGAATCCCATATCGGCATATGATATCTCGCTCGATGAATTGGTTCACTTGCTTTGATCCGATGTTTACGAACGACCGTGCCTCTACCCATTTGCTGAAATAGTCTATCGCCACAAGGATGTAGCGGTGTCCATTTGAAGCTTTAGGGTGAATTTCTCTGATGATGTTGATTCCCCATATAGAGAACGGCCAAGGAGCCTCCATGGCTGTCAGGGGTAAGGGAGGCAGGTGTTGCAAGTTAGCATGTGTCTGACACTTGGTGTACTTTTTCACAAATGCATGACAATTGGCTTCCATTTTTGTCCAGTAGTACCCTAGTCTGAGGATTTTCCGGGATAGGGAATGTCATCCAGGATGGGTCCCACATACCCCCTCGTGAACATCCTCGATGATCTTATCAGCCTCTTTTTTTGTCACACATAAGTGTTGTACTCCATTCGGCATTCTCTTGTAGACCCTGGTTCAACATATTACATATTGATTCGACATTCTTCTCAGTGCAATGCGATCCTGCTTAGTGGCTTTTGAAGGGTATTCTCCTTTTCTAAGGAAATTCTCAATGTCTACGAACCACTCATCTTCGGTTTCCTCTGCTTCGATGGCTCCAATTTCAAACGAGGGTACATTGGTCATCATTATCCACAAGGGAAAGTATAATGATCCGGTCGGTACTTGGACTACTGAGGCCAAGGAAGCTAAAGAGTCAGCAAAGATATTCTGGCTCCGGTTCACATGCTTGAAGGTCACATTTCGAAAGCAAGTGACTAGGTGAGACAGATAGTCATGGTAGGGAATTAGACGTTGTTCTATGAATTTCCCAAGTATGGTTGACTTGCGAGATGACCATATTAGAATCGCCAAAAACCTCCAATTCTTCTGCTTGCAATTCTAGCGCTATCTCGAGTCCCAGGATGCAGGCTTCATATTCTTCCATGTTATTGGTGACCGGGTAATTGATTTTTATCGCAGTTGGAAGTAGATCTCCCTCAGGATGGATCAACAAGATCCCGACCCTTTACCCTTATGGTTGACGGCACCATCGAAGTACAATCTCCAACAGGTTTTCCGTAATGTCATGATTTGTTCATTCGGGAAGTCATCATTTCCGAAGAACTCGGATGCTACATGGCATTCTGCTAGATGCTCGGCTATGGCACTCCCTTTGATTGACTTTTGGATTTTGAATGTGATATCGAATTCAGACAACAATAGGAACCATCTGGATAAGCGACCGTCAAGATTGGCTTTTCCAGAAGGTACTTTATAGGGTTCATGCGTGCAATCAGATGAACCTCTTGCCCTAACAAGTAGTGCCTTAGCTTCTTCGTAGCCCAGACCAAAGCAGCAAAAATTTGTGGATGTTAGAGTATCATGTTTCTACATCGACCCATTTCTTGCTGATATGGTATTGATTTCTCACGCGGTGGGGATCCTTGTTCATGGGCCAGCATGGCGCCCATTGATGTTTCCCGAGCTGTTAGGTAAAGAATCATTGGCTTACCTTCTTGAGGTGGTACCAAGACAGGCGGGTTTTGCAAATAGGTTTTTATCTTCTCAAAGGCTTCTTGACACTGCTCATTCCAGACCTTAGACGCATCTTTCTTCAACAGACGGAAGATAGGTTCAAAGGTCTCGGTTAGCTGCATGATGAATCTTCTGATGTACTGAACCCTGTCTAAGAAACCCCTGATTTCTTTTCGGTCTTCGAAGGAGGCATTTCTTGAATGGCTTTTATCTTATCCGGGTCTACCTCGATTCCACGGGTGGTGATCATGAAGCCCAAAAGCTTTCCCCCGGTCACTCCGACTGTACATTGTTTAGGGTTTAGCTTCATCTGGTATTTTCGTATTCTTTCAAAGAATTTCATCAGGTTAATCAGGTGGTCTTCCCGTTGGGCTACTTTGACGATCATGTCATCTACGTATACCTCCACTTCCTTGTGAATCATATCATGCAATAATATGGTGGCAGCCCTTTGGTATGTGGCTCCGGCATTTTTCAAACCAAAGGGCATGTTTACGTAACAAAAGGTCCCCCACTGCATAATAAAAGATGTATTTTCCTGATCTTCCACAGCCATTCGGATTTGATTGTAACCTGAAAGTCCATCCATGAATGATAGTAGCGCATGTTGGGCGGTATTATCAACAAGGATGTCAATGTGTGGCAAGGGAAAACTGTCTTTGGGGTTGGCCTCGTTTAAGTCGCGAAAGTCAATACACACTCGCACCTTTCCCTTTTTCTTTGGGACGGCTACGATATTGGCTAGCCAATCAGGGTAATTGATGACCCGGATAAAGCCAACATGTAACAATTTTTTGACTTCTTCTTTCACTTTCAGTTGATGCTCAGGTTTCATTCTTCTTAAACGTTGTTTCTTAGGTTTGGCATTGGGATACAATGGTATTCAGTGTTGGACAATGTCACGATCGATCCCAGGCATGTCTACGTAACTCCTCCAAGCAAAAACATCGACATATTCAGTTAGCAGAGAAGTCAAGTCATGTTTTTCTATTTCGCTCAGCCCTGAACCGATGTGCAAAGTCTTAGGGTTGTCTGTCGTTCCAATGTTTATTGATACTGTGTCTTCCACGATCTGGGTGTGGGTGGAATATTGTTCTGTAGGAGGCATATCCTCCTCATCATACTCCTCTTCTTCGGCCTCATAGTTTTGGATTGATCAAAGTGACAAAAGAGATGAATTTTCTGAACAAACTGAACTTTCATTAATATTTGAAAAGTTGGGTAACTCAGTGATTGTTAGAAAATTGCCACAATTTTTACAGCTGAAAATAAATAGTGGATCCCCCTCTCTTTCTCTTTCATCGAAATTGAGACAAATATCATTCTCATCATCAGTACTGCTAGAACTACTGCTATCACTACTATTACTGCTATCATTATCAACTAGACTGATTGAGTATGGTTCCTCCTTCCTGTAGCAAATGGCAAGGCATGCTCCATGGCTATTTACCGAGAGTACGGGGGCCTTGATGACTGATTTGATCGTGACACTATTCTCCGCTACCTCTTCTGGCATTCCTTGCCGTCATGGTCTTCAGGGCATGAGTTGAGGGAGAATAAAGTGGTCCACCAGCTCTCCCACTCCATTGTCTCCTGATCCTCCTGAGCCTGAACTACTCTCTGCTCATCACAGCTCACAGATACATATGGTTCAAGGTTACTGATAAGAAAGAATCTGTAGGAATTCTTATATGTGAATCTGTCAACATCATACCTCGCATTTCCGTAAATCCCAACCCGACTCCTCGATCTCCAACATATGTTGTTAATGGCTCCGCCATGCCCTGCAGCTCCTTGCCTAATCCATTCCCCTGTTTGTAGCCCATCCGAGACATCATGTGCTACGATGTGGGGCTATAGACACTAGGGTCGAAGTAGAGAGGAGTGATGGGAGGAGTTTAACTTACCTGGGAATTTGGCCTTGCCACTGTGAAGCCCCCAAGCGTCAACTCTCGACCTCCTGGTGTCTTAATCTCAAATAGTTGGGACTCATCTCTAGCCTCACCCAAAACCTCTACGATTCGCCCCCATGCTTGAATTTTAGCTTCTGATGGACGACTGAGGGGACTCCTTTAATCTGATTGATGAACTCCCGCCCCAGCAGAAGGTTGAAGGTGGACGATATGTCTATGACCATTGCTTCAATCGTCAGGGAGACGTCCTCGATCAAGATTGGCAGTGAGATGGTTCCCAAAACCTTCCTATGGCCGTTGTCATAGGCACTCAACGTCATGTCTACCGGCTTGAAGTTGTTGAGTCCCATATGACGGGCTATGCGGAGCGGGCAGACATTCACTTCGGCCCCATCATCAATTAAAGTTTTTAGGACCTGAATTCCTCCATCCTTCACAGCTATGTAAAGGGCCCTTCCCGATTGACGAGGGATCTCATCATCGGTAAATGTTATGAAGAGCTCAGGGGTCCGGGATAGGTGAACTATGATGCTTTCAACTGACGTCGGCTGCTTCTTGTCCATTCCTAAATGCCGAGCTACTGCATCTTTGTGCTATTCTTAAATCATCAGCAGGGACTAGATTGTGATGGGTATGCTGGTAGTCTTCAGTTTTTTCAACAGTTCTTCTTCTCCCACCAACTTGTTCTCCGGCTCATTCAGAGTAAGGTCATGGACTTTCTGTTGCAATGTTTCTGGCTCCTCTGGGAGCTCAGTGGGTTTGAAATGCCTTCCTGAGTGGGTTATGTGATTGATTTTTTCAAAGTCATCAACGTGTTTTTCCTCATCTGCTATCAGAAATGGTACTTTAACAGAGGTTATAGCCGGGGATTTTCATCTTCGTCGGTGATCATGATGACATTGCACTCAGAGATTCTCCTTCCTCGCCTTTCGGTCTTCTGCCGGCACCATGCTTCTACTGAAATACCCCAAACTAATAAAATATGGATTAAATATCTAATCACATTGATTAAGGCCTAAACATGCCTTAAAAGTCAACTGAGAACAACAGTGGTCAACACAAAGCAAGACATTGCACCCTTTGACTGTTTAGGGTAAATAAATACCCAAATGAACTTCTAGGACCTAAAAATTTGTCCTAAGCATATTAACACATTAAGGAACACACTACAACCGTTGGACAACACTCCAACACAAAGAAAAAGCATTTTCATGCTTCAAGGTCAAGTAGGGCAAAATGTGCTCTAAGAGAACCTTAAAGGTCTAATGACCTCTAAATGATATAAAATTGGATACCATGATCAAATATCATGTAAGGAACACAACAAAACTGTTCTCAAAGAAAACAGAGCTTAGAAAACACCCTGCGACTTAAAATGTGCACTAAAATACCTTAAAGCACGTTTTTTGTGTATGAGCTCTAAGATAATGACTTTTTGTCACTATAAATACTATATTAAGTTCTTTATAAAATTAATGTGACATGATAGACTATATTGTAAAGTCTAAATCAAAGTTTGAAAATAAAATCAAAATGGGCAATTTAGTATGAATAATACCCAAAAATAACATTTTAATTACTAAGTATTAACCATGGTCAATTGTCACCCATTGACTTGACTACCCCTTGCCGACCTCATATGGCTGTTATGACAACTCATTAAGCTACCTATAAACAATTAACTAGCTAATTAGATGAGTCACCTAAATACTATTTGAAAAGTAACATTAAACTAACTAATAAGCTAAACTCACTTATTTCTCTCATTTGTCTTGCTTCCCAGCCGACACCAGCCTTCTCCATTCTCTCATTTGCTTCTCCATTTACGTAAGAACACACCAAGTTCAAAGAAGAACAATAATCACCATTGGTAAGCTTATTAGCTATTAATGTTCATTTTCTTCACAATTCTTACATCTTTCAATGGAGCAAAGCATCAACCATTTCCATCAATGTTCTTAGGTTGTTTTGGAGGTTAAATGGAGGGTATATCTCGGCATTAACAAGGGAAGAAGGTGGAAAAAGCTAATCTTGTTCTTAAGGTATAAAAATGTGCTTTAAGCACATATCGTTTGATTCCCTTCAAATTCGGCTGTGAAACTTTGTTCCTAGCCTTATTATCTTCATCTTAACATACTTATTCCATTGGTATATCAAGAGCTTCAAGGTATAGCCAGACCCAGCCAAAACACCATTTTAGGCACTTTAAACAAGGTAAAAATTAGCTATCTTCTAATCTGAGTTTTACCAGTTTAAGCTTGGTTTTTAGTACTCTTTTTATACTCTTTAGCTACTGTAAAAACCGCAGGCCGTGGAGCACTTGTTATTGCCTTGGTATTCTAAGGTAAATTTACCTTGAAAATTGACATTAAACACTTCTGATGGTAGATCTTGTTTGGAGACTAATCATGCCTAATTTTTGTTTGAAAACATGTAAATAATGCTGTGGAAATTTTATCCTAAGCTGGGCATGGCCAAACAAGGCCTTAACTAGGCAAAACAAGGTATAAATCACTTAAACCTACACTTGGTATATTAATATGTGTTTATACATATTTATATAAATGTGTCATGAGTGAATGGTATTATTAAGGTCTTATTTGACCTTAGGTGATTAAGGAATGGTTTAATAAATTTTATAACTAATTAATTAGCATAATTGTCAAATTTAAGACATTATGTGGAAAATTGGTAATTAATTAATAAAATATATGGTAAGGGCCGAGAGTTTACAGCATTTTTGGGCATTTATGTGTAATTTATTTTATAAGCTAATGTTTGTAATAAGGCCATGTACTTTAGGCCATTTTATTTATGATTTATAAGGTTTTTATTTAAGTTTAGGTGATATATAATTTTACCGCTAGGGATTGGGGTCTTAGGTGAAATTAAATTAAAATTGGGGGCTATAAAAGGATATAGCCGAAAATTGGAGGTTTAAATGAGTTTATATAAAAATTATAAGATTATATAAAGTTTTGGGGTTAAATGGTAATTTATGAAAAGATATGGGTATAAACCGTAATTTGTGGAGATTAATGGTCAAGGAAATTTAAGGTGGTCAACCTTGACCATATGGTAGGTTTTGACCAAATTAAATAAGTTAGATAACTTATTTAAGGTTTTATAATAAGATAAGTATTTTATTGTAACAATTTTATAACATATGTGGTAATATGTTATTTCCGAAAGTTAAGGGTGTAAATGGTATTATAAACACCCATGGGCTATTAGGAATTTTTAGGAATTTATTGGGTTGATTTTGGAATTAAATAAACTATATATGTATAATATATAGTTATTATGTCATTATGACACTTTGGAGAAATATATGTGGTGGTTATAGCAAATACCGAAAAATATGGGTTAATAAGGGTAATTATAACCCTTTGGTGAAAATTGGTGATTTTTAGAATTATATAAGAGTATATAATAAGATATGTGTATAAATATAGTTTTAATGATAATAAAAAAACTATATTATAAATAGGGCCAAATGGCATTTATAAAACAGAACACGGTCTGTTCGGAATTTACAAAAAATATAATCATAGGTTATACTTTTTATAAGTTAGAAATGTTATATTAAATGGTATATAAACATGGTATAAATAATGGGGAAATTTTGTAAATAAAGGAAACTATGGTTTATGGAAAAGAATAAGGTTTAATATATATGCCTATGCGACGATATATAATAGTTTTGTATAAAATCTATAGGTTATAAGTTAAAGGAAATAAAGATATCATATCAAATGATATTAGTATATGGTATAACATTACATAATGTTATGTGGTCAAAATAGAATTTAAATAAATTCAGGTTTGTACCGAAATATTAAAGGTTGGAAAATGATTTTTAGACTAAGGTCTATAATGTTAAAATGTTATAACAATTATATGGTATTAAGGTGGTTTTAATGGAATTAATAAGTAAGGATATTCACATTAAATAATGTGACAAACTATAAATAAATAAATAAGATTTATAAACTAAGGTATTTATTGATTAAACCTTAGGAGTTGTAATTATACAACATGAAAATGTTACATAATATTAGGATAATAATTAATATAAGTTGTATAATATAATACAACTAATGGGAATAATCATCTAATATAAGATGATAAAATGTAACATATATATAAGAGTTTATTAAACTCACGGAATTTACCTACGTGGTAAATATATACATACACAAGAATAATGTATATAAGGATGAGTATATATTATGGTGGGAAACCATATAATATAATGGTGGTGGTTATTATATGAAAAATAGTTACAAACTATAAGTTATGAGTTTTTGAATGCAAATATTATTTGCTAAAGATAATGGATAATATAATACCATGTATTATAATGGATGGTGGTAAAATAATACAATATAATATAATAATGCATGCATACATGCAACCATAGGTTATGTACCTATATTAATGGTGGATAAGATTAAAGAAAAATAATGAATTAAACTTAACAGTTGAAATATTTTGACATACGAGTTTTAAAGTAACAAAGCCGACGGGTTTAGAGAAACCCGTAACAATAACTGTAGAAATCCGGGGATGAACTGTCGGGGTTACTTGTTATTCGGAAACACCGGATGTAGTTAGTCATGGAGTCTGACTTATAGTTTTAATACCGTTTAGATCATACTTCAGACAAGGACGCTTGGCGAGCTAGTGGACTACACTGCGCATCCTAGGTCTTGGTGAACGGTATGTAAAGGGGTTTGATCCGAGTTGTCCTAAGGAAACTCCTTGGGCTCGGATTTGTTTGTTATCACTTGTGTGTTAAGTGTTTGGATACATGTATGTGATTGTGTGCTACTGCATTAATTATTATGCACGAGCGTCCACGGGACTAACACTACGTCGACTATAGATCGACTTATATAAACATACATATACGTTAATATGATAACATGACGGTTACTTAATATAATACCATAGTATTAATATTAAGTATATGGTAACCTAAGTAAAATACTTAGAACGAGTCACGACATTGTCGGTCTCTAGAGCATGGATCTCGAACATGAATATAACCTAGATTACTTCTAGGTATGCGTGAGACCCATTGGGCAGCCAGGTAATAAATTATATTCTCCATAAGACCAAGAGAATATCTTAAACATTATGAGAGAGAGTGGTATGAGTTGAGTTGAGGAATCCCGGTAGTTTACGAACTACTTGGTTGCGCAGTTGTGATCACTGAGGGGTACCCGATCGGGTTCCGCTCCAGGTTATACCCATACGAGCCCTATTTGGATCGTGGGTCAGGTGGCTACGGCCTTTTCTATGGACGTCTTACGAGACATAAGAGAATAGTCAGGGCCTCCGGACCTCTGGCGAAATGAGCACCTTTGTGTGTAGGAGAACTACTGTCCATGGTGAGGTTATCGGGTTTCTTAACATGACGCCCTACTGGTATTAATTAAACATGGTTAGATGGAGCCTAAAGGCTAAGGTAAATTAACTATGGAAACTGTACGCTACGGCGATTGTACATTGTACATCATACTGTAATCAGTTGGATATGGATGGGCCTTGAAGGCCAAATTAAATTAAATTACAATGGATGGTGAACGCTACAGCGATTGTACATTGTACATTATACTGTTATTATTTCGATACGTTCGATATACAATTGTGGTTTGTGATATTAAATGAATGTTTGGATTGGATGGATGGTTGAATATTTATGAATATTTGGATGGAGGATTATGTATATTATACATGTGTATTACAGTATGTTTATAACTGTAAAATGGTAAAGCATGAAACAATCTAATAATAAGATGGTGAAAATGACTAAGTGACCATAGGGTCCAGGCCCGGCATACTCAGCGTCTATCGCTGATACTACACCCATATGCAGGTTGTTGACTATTGCCGAAGCCGAAGTGCGGAACAGGGTAATTAGAGTTTTATTTTAATTACCGCACATGGAGTTGTAATATGATACGGTTATGTATATTCAGGTTTGGGTAGACGCTCACTTGTCGATGTTTTATGATTATGGACTTAGTATGATGTATAGGAGTTTCTCGTGTCACGGCGGTTAGCAGTTTGTTTATGTTGGAAGTTGGATATAGTTTGGCTTCGTTGCTCGCATGGGCGAGTAATGGCCGGTGACACCCGAGTGAGTATGTTATTATTGTTTATTCTTCGCTGTAAGACGTTTTATTTATTGCTACGAGAGTGATTATTATTGTGATTATGCAGAGGTGTTACAAAAGTGGTAGCAGAGCGGAGTACCGCTCTGATGACGAGAAATAGTTAGACAGTGAGCTTAGGACTTGGGAAATTACGGGAAACATTTGGGAGGTACGAGACGCCTTCATCTTAGAAAGTATTGTATCCAGTAACGCAAATTGCGTGAATATTAGCCTTTAGGGCAATTCATATCTATTGGTTGTATACGGTAATTTACCGAATAATTATGTGACATACGGTACTACAGATGTTGGGGGAACTAGGGGTGTGGTACTTGTAGAGGTGGAGGCGGTGACCCCGTGAATCCAGGAGTTGCAGAGATAATTGCTGCTGTTCTTGCATAGCTGGGTACTCAAATAGGAGGAGCACCAGCCCACCCGCCACAGCCCAGGGAAACAAACTGGCTGAAGTCAGTTAGCGAGACCCGACCACCTACATATTCTGGGGAGCCAGACCCCGTAGCTTTGGAGCGTTTCATTGTTGAACATGAGAAAACCTACGAAGCTTTACAAGTACCTGCCAACCAGAAGGTTGTCATTGCTGCTTTCCATCTGAAGGATGCAGCCAGCACTTGGTGGAGGTTGGTCAAGGACCATCACCTCGCTATGCCCGACTTTTCGTGGGCTGCCTTTGTAGAGTTACTGAGGGGGAAGTACTATCCGGCACATCTCAAGCAGAAGAAGCGCCATGAGTTCGAGACATTATCTCAGGGAGGTCTGACCGTGGACGAGTACTACGCTCGATTCATTGGTCTACTGGACTTTATCCCCGGTGTAGATTACTCAGAGACCGTGAAGGTCAAGAAGTTCCGGGGGGGATTGTTGTTTCGCATCCATATGGCGATGGGTGCTACCCTCTACACTACCATCCAGGTATTAACATGAAAGCCCTAAATTCTATACTTACTACATTACCGATTGACTTTGTGAGAACTCACCAATGAGATTCCAGGAGTGTTATGATGACGCTGCCTCGAGGACCGAGCTAATGCTCCAGACTCGGGAAGAGACTCTCGGGGCTAAGAAGAGAAAGAACCCTGAGGGAGAGTCTGAGGGTGGAGGAGCATCTCCAGGCGATGGCCAGAAGAAGGGAAAGTAAGGACTTATCCCATTCTAAATTGTTTATCATATTAAATACCTTATGAATGCTGACCCGAAACCTTAAAGCAGGGTCACCAGGGAGCAAAGGGGAAAGAGCCCGTCCTTCGGTTGACCGGCCCAGCTATAGATGCTCAGCCTTTGAGATCTGTACCTCCTAAGGGTGAGAACACCTACCTCTTAAATTGAATTGTGACCTTAACCTCTAAATCATCAAATTTTAACTCAAACTAAATGCTACCATCAGGCACCGGACAGCCCCAGCGCCATTTCTATTGTAAGCATTGTGGGAAGGACCATCCTGGGGTCGACTGCGAATGCCGCAAAGTTGTGTCGGTGCTGCCACAAAGAGGGCCACAGGGAGTTTGAGTGCTGGATGAACCCTGAAATACCCCAAACCTTGATATATTGTTTAAATACAAAACTATGATATTTAAAGGCTAAAAAGTGCCTTAGAAACATCAGTGTACAATTTAAACCATGGTGAAAACAATAAGTACCATAAATACAGTTTGAGCAAAAACATGCTCTAAGTTTGGAGTGAACTTGGTTGGGACCCAAAGAACCTACCAAGACTTGGTGATATTCAGTTATGATTTAATAAGGCTAAATAAGTCCTTAGGTAACCTTGGTAGACGATTAAACTAAACAAAACACAAATAAATACCTTAAAGTCAATATGGGCAAAAATGTGCTCTAAGCGTGGGATAAGTTTGTATAAGACCTAAAGGTCATATCTATACCTTAATTATGTGTTAATGAACATATTAAATCAATTACTAAATAAAACCAAGCTTGAAAACAAGTTAAAACACAAAATGTGCTTTAAGGAGCCTTAAAGCACATTTTTGAAAAATTGTCTTGTAAATGAGTTTTGAATGGCTAAATGTCCATCATTACTCTTTAATTAACATGTGTACTACTTAGTATCACATTAGGAAGTCTAAATCAATGTGAAATCAAAAATATCACAAATATGTGCCTTAGTTTGTGAATAGTAACTAAATTGTACTAGTTTATAACATAAGTCAATATAAGTGACTTAGTTGGTCAACAAAGACCACCAAAGAGCCTAAACTACTAAGGGGGCCGGTTTTTCATGTGTGACTCACCACACTTGACCAATCAAATAAACAAGGAAAGTAATAAAGCATAGTTACTATTTGCTTTTAGCTAAAATATCTCCAAAAGCAAGCCATTCTCTTCATTCTCCTTGCTTCCCCACCGTCTCCAACCCCCTTCTCCCTTCTCATTCTCGGTTGCTACAGCCCACACAACTACTCCATCTTTGAATCCTTATAATTCCTAGCTCCATATACCAAATCAAATTCTAAGACCATATTTGTCTTAGTTAGGCCAAGCTCTACACTTCTCTCTTTTCAAATCTTCAAGAACTCCATTTCGGTGCCATGGAGATTCACCATGGAAGGAGCTTGAGCTCATATTTTCATGCCTTGTCATTCTCCTTTGCTTCAAGGTAAGGAAAATCAAAGAAAAACTCCATTTCCTCTTGTTTTTGTATGTGACCGAAAATCACCATTTGATGGTGTCTTATCTTTTCTTTCATAGCTCCATATCAATCTTTAAAGGACAAGGAGGAGTCCTCTCTTGATGCTTATTCAAGCTCTCTTTTTATTCCAAGGTAAAACAACTATCCTAAAGTGTATAGACAATGTATATAACCTAGGGTTTGTAAATGAGTTTAAGCATGAAGCTTGAATGCTCATTGGTTTTACTTGTATATTGATTAGAACATTGACAAGTAACCAAGTCCTCTTGCTGATTTCCAAACAAGGAAGAACAAGAGTGTTCAAGTAAAAATCTTGAAGAAAAGAGGTAATGTGCTAACCTAATGTGGTTTAAATGCATTAGGAAAAAATGAGCTTAAGTTGTTCATAAACACTACTTAAGGAGCTAATGGTAAATGAGTTAGTAAAAAGCTCTCAAGGAGTTTATTAAGGGCATATATGGTGTTGTGTGTAATTGCAGGTCAAAGGCAATATATATGTGGGAAATTCAGTATTTAAGGTTTAAGCAATTTAAGGGCCTAAGAGCCATGTTATTTAAGGGCCTAAGTGCCAAGAAATTTAAGTTCATGCACTATATTGTGATGTAGTGTAGTTTGAGGTTTAGTTGTGTGTAAAGAGTGTTCCTTGTAAAGTTGTGTCTTTGATGTTTAAAGGATGAAAATCCATGTGTTGTGTATAAGGATGTGAATTAAGACATTGAGTGTTCTTGGGTTATATTAAAGTGAAAAATTATGTGTTTTGGTGTAAGGTGATACAAGAGAAACTATGTCAAAATTTGGTTAATGAACAAGGAGTTTTAGGTGTTCAAAATGATGTTTGGTGACCTAGGTTGAACTAGAAATGATTAAGGTCTAAATTGGTGAAAGAAGGTGAAATAAGGTCTTCTTAGGTGTTAAAATGTCTTGGGTGTTATCTTGGAGGATTTAGAGTGCAAATGAGAGTTAAGGATGTTTCAAGCCATGGTGAGATTGTGTTAAGGATTTATACAAGTTTTGGTACCAATGAGGAAGTAAGGTGTTGTAAGGAAGATGTGTGAATTTGTGGAGAAAATTCTTGGAAGAACATGAAGTGTTTTTGGTGGGCTAAATAATGTGTGGGAACATGCTATAAACCTAAGGGGGAAATATTATAAGTGTTGAGCATTTTGGCAAGAAATGAGTAAGTGTTTAAGGGTATAGAAAATGAAGTTTTTGGCACGTCTGAACTACCGTCCGAACTTGGACGTTCGGACATGCCCTATTGCGCGTAAGTTTCCTGAGCTTTGACCAGTGTCCGAACTACCGTCCGAATTTGGACGTTCGGACACACCTACCTCTATTCTCTGTTTTGGCCTCGAACAGTGTTCGAACTTGGGGAAGATCGGACGCATGTTCGGATAGTCGTCAGTATACACCCATTTGAGCCTCAAACAGTGTCCGAACTTGGGAAGTCCGGATACAAGTTCGGACAAGGCGCTGTTTTGACCAAAAACTTTGTTTAAGGTTAGAAAATGATATCTAATGATGGGGATTGATAAGTAAAGATGTTATGAGATTGTTAAGGACATGTTAAGTGAGTTATAATGACAAATGAGTGGGTGAAAAGTTGTATTAAAATATAAAAGTAAAACAAGTTAAAATGTAAAGTTATATAACTAGTTAACGGGAGTAAGTCATGAACTTTAAACTTTAAACAATCAAATTACCCCGATGTTAGCGAAAGTAAATGTAATGTTACCAGTTGTTCAAAGATGTTACGAGGAACATGTGATGGCACGTTAGAGTGAAACCCCGGTGACAGGTATGGTTTTCTTGCAACCTGTGTCCTACCGGATTACACCGGCTTGTATGCCAATGTGTTTTTCTGTATGTTTGCCACGTTATAAGATAATTCATGAAACGAGTTTACGGTCGTTATTGTTGTGTGTTGTGTACCGATACCGGTAACCTCGAATGCACGTGAAAGGCTAGTTAACCATTATTAGGTTAACGTAAGAGAACGGTATCCGGTAATAATGTTTCCAACCTAAGGAACGTTCTAACCACGGCTATGCGTGAGTTAGTTGCGTGATGTTGTGTGTAATGTTGTTGTATATGTGTGACCCTCCTTTGTGTGATTAACTCAGTTGTAATACTGTATTGTGTGCTGATGTGATGGGTTCCACAATGGAGTCTTTATCTGTGAATATTTATATATTATGAGGGGTGAGGAATCCGGTAGTTCCGGTCGCGCGTTGTTTGGGAGTTGTTGTATACAGTTTCTTCAGCTTCCTCTCTGTTGGTTGTCTTCCTTCATTGGTCTTCGATCACCCTGATAAGTGTCCAAATGAGCATGATTTATAGGTGTATTTTACATATAATATTAGCACTTATCTTGCTCATTTCTCCACTTCGGTTAGTTTTCCTCTAGTTTATGTTTTATTGTTTATCTCACAAATTATTGGTTTAACATGAGGAAAACCAAGCTGGGAGTAAAGTACACGAAGAGACGAACGCATAGACGCAAACGGCTCAGAAAACGGAGTCCAAACGAAGAATCTAGAGCCGGTCGAAGTTCGTAGAACGAAATAAGTCACGGTCAGCACTACAGCATTGCAACCGCATGGTATGGAGGCGGACAGGGAGGCGGACAACTCAGAGACAACCGCCTGGTATTGAGGCGGTACCGCAGGCGGACAAGACACAACACACACTATGCAACCGCCTCTAACACAGGCGGACAGCAAGGCGGACGCAGAGGCGGACGCGTGTAAAAATCCAGATCTGAGGCGCGAACAGTTTCTTCTTCGCGCGCCGTCTGCAACTTACCTTCGCCGACTTCTGCAACTCGTCCACTGTCTCGACGCCTACCTTAATTCACGCTGTCTACAAGCTTTGTCCCCTCAATTAATGAGGAGCAATCAACGAGCAATCAATGAGCTGCACCGCCTCAATCAATTCACGCGTTCCTTATCTGCTGCCTTTGCTTCTTCCTTTCCCTATATAAACCCACGTAACTTCATCCATCACCCATACAATTCAATTCATCCACGACCCAACTTCACCACTTCACACATCCATCCCATTTCTCTTCTCCCGTATTCTCCATTTTATTTATTTTACATTCCACAAATTCACCTCTAGCCCTACGTACACAAAATAGCAGAGTGAGACGGAGTGATTACGGATGATTTCTATTACTCTCGTCTCTATCTATCTATTTAATATGTTAGGCTAGTTTACGTTTACTCTGGGAATAGTTATTAAGTATCTGTATTAATTTTGCAATATATTTACTGGTTTTATTTATATGCAGTTGTTACGCTTAAAGTTTATCTCTCGCCTATTTAATAAATCTCGCGAATTCATTAAATTGCTTGCTAAGTCTATTTTGATCAGACCAGGTGATAAATAGATAGGTTGATTAAGCCGTAAATCTGGAGAAAGCTTTATTATGATTTAATGAGTTAGTATTTTCAGATGCATATATAATTCCTGATATTTAAACCGTCCGTTACATGTGAGGTGCTTGAACCTTGATTAGACCAAGCATTTTCTGGTAACGAGTTCTTATGAGTCTATGATTTAGTCCTTAAGATAATAAGAGGAATTTTGCCAAAACAATTATAATTAAACCAGTAGAGATAGCATAATTAATCAGATCATATTAACCTGACCCAGAGTTCCAATTTATTTAACTGTTAACTTAGTTTATTTTATCTTTTCTTTTTATTTATTTTACAAGTCAATTAATCCCCCCTCTTGTGACACGCTTAGGTACTATTATATGTATATTAGTCCCACGGTTCGACATCCGGTTGCTTACATTTTCACTATACTACTGCGACCGGGATTTATTTGCAGCCCGACGTTTATTTTTGGGTTTTAATTTCTATCTTTTATGTTAATTATACCTGTTCTAACCACTCACAAATAACACGTCTGCAAAATGGCGCCGTTGCCGGGGACTAGTTTATTCTAGTCCCTAAGCCCCGGATTATTCACTTGTTATTAGAATATTTTGTTTATATTATTTTTGTTGTTGTTTATATTAATAGTCTTTTATATTTTTGTCTATTTATTTTGTTGTTGTTATATTAATATCTTTCATATTTTGTTTATATTTATTTTGTTTATATTATTAGTATGTATGTTTCTAATTGTTATTGTTTCAGTAAGTTACGTAAGCGAAAAAAAAAAAAAACGGAACAGAGGTCTGTCCGCCCACCTGTCCGCCTCATTACCACGCGGACGCCACACCCTTGTCCGCCCCGTTAGCACGCGGACGTCCAGGCGGACGTCACTCGTACAAAAAAAAAAAGAGAAGCGCCGCGTTTTGTCTCTGTTCTTCCCAACTGCTCAACCCAACGCCGAAGAAGAACACACTTGCGAGTTCGCCCACCAAATCTGTTTCTACTTCATTTTATATTTTGTTTATTATTTTTTATGTTTGTTTCTAATCATGTTATTTTCTAACCTGTTTCAGTAGTTTTGTTTTTTATACAAAAACACAAAAAAAAATCTTTACACGGCAAATGGAAGAAGCATTTGAATTTTGGCAGGATTTATACTGCTCCGTATGTGGAGGAGCTCATGATTTTGAGAATTGTCTCATAGTCCAAGAGCAACTCTGGTTAGAAGATCAACCAGACTACCTGGAAAAAATCGCTCAACTACTAGAGCAATCAATGAGCGAAACAGTTCTTGAGGTAGAACACCCCACTACGACGAGCCATCATAGAAACCCCTCCCTGTCAAATCAATTACCGCGTATTTTCCTCCTTCTCTATAATATACCCAGACAATGAGGATACTTTTATCCTCGAAAAAGAAGAGAAGGAATTGCCATCACCTCCCGCCATTATATCCAAACAGAACGCCACTATCACCTTCAAAGAATTAACTTTCTCTGAAGATGATATCAAACAGCGTTCTTTCTACGAGCCTCACCTACAAGAGGAGGAAGTTTACATCCTCCAATTTGAGGAAGAAAAATCATCACCGGGTCTTCTGTTAGAACTACGTTCCCGGCAGTACCTCCTCAAAAACCAGATTTTGTGGAGTATTAATTTTCTTATTTTATATGCCGAGGTAACGTTTTGTTTTGATCCAGGATAACAGAGCAGGCGTCTAGCCAAAGACGTTAAAGAAGGGCAGCTTCCTGGGAGGCAACCCGGGTGTACTTTTATTTATTTTGTTTTATGCTCTTTTAGTTTCAGGTTCTCTTTTAATTTTATTTTTGCTAACTTTTAACCCCGTTTTAGTATGGTTGCTTCTAGTGTCTTATGCAGGTGCACCTCCATGTGGACACCGCAACCAAGCTACGCTACTTGAGGTGAAGCTCAAGTGTGGGGGAGGGCCGATTAACGCAAGCAAAAATAAAATCAGGGGAGTACCAGTTTCTTTAGTTTTGCTTTTATTTAAATAAAAACTGCAGAGGAGCGTTATGTGCTTAATGTTTAAATTGTGATCTTTGTGTTATCTCTATTTTATGTACTTACCGAAAAGTCTTCTGAAACCTTCCCTTGTTTTTTCTGGTGAACAATGAGGACATTGTTCAATTTAAGTGTGGGGGAGTGTGCCCTTTTCGGTGACATTTTTGTGCTTAAATGTTTAATCTCTCTCCTATCATGCGTTTTGTCCAATTCAAATATTATGGACCCTTTTTGTAGGTTGTTCTCTTTAGAATAAATACTATTATGAATTGTAGGATAATGGTACAAAATTTTAAAATTTTTATTACTTTTGAGGAGCATTTTAATGCGGTGTGACCAAATAATCTGCTGTTGGATTTTATTGCTCAGGTTTCTTTATCTCTCTCTTAGGGATTGCTAAGGGGTACTTCTCTGTTAAAAAAAAAGAATACAAATAATAAGGACTTGCGAGACACCATGGTAACCAACAAAGGAGTTGAGTGTTCTTAAATACAAAGGCGTGATGCCTACATTTTCTCATCCCTATTGCAAAAGGAAACAAATTGCAAATCTATTTTCCTTTTGTTTTCTCCTCAAAATGCCCATTCTTGAGAGAAGTTGGCCATGGTAAAAGTTCTCAGAGTCACCTAAAAGAACATTGAAGTACCTTAGATCATACCCGAAACTCTATATTTTATTTTTACCCTGAGCACACCTATGCCACCAGCAGTTAATTTTTCACACTCCTCAATAAAGTTTAAAGATCATGTTTATCCTACCCTTCATAATAATATTGTTAGTATTGAGCATTCCCTACTTACTTGGGTACGTGATTTTGCTTGAGGACAGCAAAAAGATAAGTGTGGGGGTGTGATAAGTTCCAAATGAGCATGATTATAGGTGTATTTTACATATAATATTAGCACTTATCTTGCTCATTTCTCCACTTCGTTAGTTTCCTCTAGTTTATGTTTTATTGTTTATCTCACAAATTATTGTGTTAACATGAGGAAAACCAAGCTGGGAGTAAAGTACACACGAAGAGACGAACGCATAGACGCAAACGGCTCAGAAAACGGAGTCCAACGAAGAATCTAGAGCCGGTCGAAGTTCGTAGAACGAAATAAGTCACGGTCAGCACTACAGCATTGCAACCGCATGGTATGGAGGCGGACAGGGAGGCGGACAACTCAGAGACAACCGCCTGGTATTGAGGCGGTACCGCAGGCGGACAAGACACAACACACACTATGCAACCGCCTCTAACACAGGCGGACAGCAAGGCGGACGCAGAGGCGGACGCGTGTAAAAATCCAGATCGAGGCGCGAACAGTTTCTTCTTCTTCGCGCGCCGTCTGCAACTTACCTTCGCCGACTTCTGCAAACTCGTCCACTGTCTCGACGCCTACCTTAATTCACGCATGTCTCAGCTTTGTCCCCTCAATTAATGAGGAGCAATCAACGACATCATGAGCTGCACCGCCTCAATCAATTCACGCGTTCCTTATCTGCTGCCTTTGCTTCTTCCTTTCCCCTATATAAACCCACGTAACTTCATCCATCACCCATACAATTCAATTCATCCACGACCCAACTTCACCACTTCACACATCCATCCCATTTCTCTTCTCCCGTATTCTCCATTTTATTTATTTACATTCCACAAATTCACCTCTAGCCCTACGTACAAAAAATAGCAGAGTGACGGAGTGATTACGGATGATTTCTATTACTCTCGTCTCTATCTATCTATTTAATTGTTAGGCTAGTTTACGTTTACTCGGGAATAGTTATATAAGTATCTGTATTAATTTTGCAATATATTTACTGGTTTTATTTATATGCAGTTGTTACGCTTAAAGTTTATCTCTCGCCTATTTAATAAATCTCGCGAATTCATTAAATTGCTTGCTAAGTCTATTTTGATCAGACCAGGTGATAATAGATAGGTTGATTAAGCCGTAAATCTGGAGAAAGCTTTATTATGATTAATGAGTTATATTTTCAGATGCATATATAATTCCTGATATTTAAAACGTCCGTTACATGAGGTGCTTGAACCTTGATTAGACCAAGCATTTTCTGGTAACGAGTTCTTATGATCTATGATTAGTCCTTAAGATAATAAGAGGAATTTTGCCAAAACAATTATATTAAACCAGTAGAGATAGCGATAATTAATCATATCATATTAACTGACCCAGAGTTCCAATTTATTTAACTGTTAACTTAGTTTATTTTATCTTTTCTTTTTATTTATTTTACAAGTCAATTAATCCCCCCCTCTTGTGACACGCTTAGGTACTATTATGTAATTATCCCACGGTTCGACATCCGGTTGCTTACATTTTCACTATACTACTGCGACCGGGATTTATTTGCAGCCGCGACGTTTATTTTTTGGGTTTTAATTTCTATCTTTTATGTAATTATACCTGTTCTAACCACTCACAAATAACACGTCTGCAAAATTCGGCCGTTGCCGGGGACTAGTTTTATTCTAGTCCCTAAGCCCCGGATTATTCACTTGTTATATTAGAATATTTTTTTTTATATTTTTTGTTTGTTGTTATATTAATAGTCTTTTATATTTTTGTCTATTTTATTTTGTTGTTGTTATATTAATTATCTTTCATATTTTGTTATATTTATTTTGTTTATATTTTAGTATGTATGTTTTCTAATTTGTTATTGTTTCAGTAAGTTACGTAAGCGAAAAAAAAAAAAACGAACAGAGGTCTGTCCGCCTACCTGTCCGCCTCATTACCAGCGACGCCACACCCTTGTCCGCCCCGTTAGCACGCGGACGTCCAGGCGGACGTCACTCGTACCAAAAAAAAAAGAGAAGCGCCCGTTTTGTCTCTGTTCTTCCCAACTGCTCAACCCAACCCGAAGAAGAACACACTTGCGAGTTCGCCCACCAAATCTGTTTCTACTTCATTTTATATTTTTGTTTATTATTTTTTATGTTTGTTTTTTCTAATCATGTTATTTTCTAACCTGTTTCAGTAGTTTTGTTTTTTATACAAAAACACAAAAAAAAATCTTTACACGGCAAATGGAAGAAGCATTTGAATTTTGGCAGGATTTATACTGCTCCGTATGTGGAGGAGTCTCATGATTTTGAGAATTGTCTCATAGTCCAAGAGCAACTCTGGTTAGAAGATCAACCAGACTACCTGGAAAAATCGCTCACTACTAGAGCAATCAATGAGCGAAACAGTTCTTGAGGTAGAACCCCCACTACAGACGAGCCACTCATAGAAAACCCCTCCCTGTCAAATCAATTACCGCTATTTTCCTCCTTCTCTATAATATACCCAGACAATGAGGATACTTTTATCCTCGAAAAAGAAGAGAAGGAATTGCCATCACCTCCCGCCATTATATCCAAACAGACGCCACTATCACCTTCAAAGATTAACTTTCTCTGAAGATGATATCAAACAGCGTTCTTTCTACGAGCCTCACCTACAAGAGGAGGAAGTTTACATCCTCCAATTGAGGAAGAAAAATCATCACCGGGTCTTCTGTTAGAACTACGTTCCCGGCAGTACCTCCTCAAAAACCAGATTTTGTGGAGTATTAATTTTCTTATTTTATATGCCGAGGTAACGTTTTGTTTTGATCCAGGATAACAGAGCAGGCGTCTAGCCAAAGACGTTAAAGAAGGGCAGCTTCCTGGGAGGCAACCCGGGTGTACTTTTATTTTATTTTGCTTTTATGCTCTTTTAGTTTTCAGGTTCTCTTTTAATTTTATTTTTGCTAACTTTTAACCCCGTTTTTAGTATGGTTGCTTCTAGTGTCTTATGCAGGTGCACCTCCATGTGGACACCGCAACCAAGCTACGCTACTTGAGGCTGAAGCTCAAGTGTGGGGGAGGGCCGATTAACGCAAGCAAAAATAAAATCAGGGGAGTACCAGTTTCTTTAGTTTTGCTTTTATTTAAATAAAAACTGCAGAGGAGCGTTTATGTGCTTAAATGTTTAAATTGTGATCTTTGTGTTATCTCTATTTTATGTACTTACCGAAAAGGTCTTCTGAAACCTTCCCTTGTTTTTCTGGTGAACAATGAGGACATTGTTCAATTTAAGTGTGGGGGAGTGTGCCCTTTTCGGTGACATTTTGTGCTTAAATGTTTAATCTCTCTCCTTATCATGCGTTTGTCCAATTCAAATATTATGGACCCTTTTATGTAGGTTGTTCTCTTTAAGAATAAATACTATTATGAATTGTAGGATAAATGGTACAAAATTTTAAAATTTTTATTACTTTTGAGGAGCATTTTATATGCGTGTGACCAAATAATCTGCAAATGGTTGGATTTTATTGCTCAGGGTTTCTTTCTATCTTCTCTCTTAGGGATTGCTAAGGGGTACTTCTCTGTTAAAAAAAAAGAATACAAATAATAAGGGACTTGCGAGACACCATGGTAACCAACAAAGAGAGTTGAGTGTTCTTAAATACAAAGGCGTGATGCCTACATTTTCTCATCCCTATTGCAAAAGTGAAACAAATGCATAAATCTATTTTTCCTTTTGTTTTCTCCTCAAAATGCCCATTCTTGAGAGAAGTTGGCCATGGTAAAAGTTCTCAGAGTCACCTAAAGAAACATTGAAGTACCTTAGATCATACCCCGAAATCTATATTTTATTTTTACCCTGAGCACACCTATGCCACCAGCAGTTAATTTTTCACACTCCTCAATAAAGTTTAAAGATCATGTTTATCCTACCCTTCATAATAATATTTGTAGTATTGAGCATTCCCTACTTACTTGGGTACGTGATTTTGCTTGAGGACAAGCAAAAAGATAAGTGTGGGGGTGTGATAAGTGTCCAAATGAGCATGATTTATAGGTGTATTTTACATATAATATTAGCACTTATCTTGCTCATTTCTCCACTTCGGTTAGTTTTCCTCTAGTTTATGTTTTATTGTTTACTCACAAATTATTGGTTTAACATGAGGAAAACCAAGCTGGGAGTAAAGTACACGAAGACGACACGCATAGACGCAAACGGCTCAGAAACGGAGTCCAAACGAAGAATCTAGAGCCGGTCGAAGTTCGTAGAACGAAATAAGTCACGGTCAGCACTACAGCATTGCAACCGCATGGTATGGAGGCGGACAGGGAGGCGGACAACTCAGAGACAACCGCCTGGTATTGAGGCGGTACCGCAGGCGGACAAGACACAACACACACTATGCAACCGCCTCTAACACAGGCGGACAGCAAGGCGGACGCAGAGGCGGACGCGTGTAAAAATCCAGATCTGAGGCGCGAACAGTTTTCCTTCGCGCGCCGTCTGCAACTTACCTTCGCCGACTTCTGCAACTCGTCCACTGTCTCGACGCCTACCTTAATTCACGCCTGTCTTCAAGCTATGTCCCCTCAATTAATGAGAGCAATCAACGAGCAATCAATGAGCTGCACCGCCTCAATCAATTCACGCGTTCCTTATCTGCTGCCTTTGCTTCTTCCTTTCCCTATATAAACCCACGTAACTTCATCCATCACCCATACAATTCAATTCATCCACGACCCAACTTCACCACTTCACACATCCATCCCATTTCTCTTCTCCTCCCTATTCTCATTTTATTTTACATTCCACAAATTCACCTCTAGCCCTACGTACACAAAATAGCAGAGTGAGACGGAGTGATTACGGATGATTTCTATTACTCTCGTCTCTATCTATCTATTTAATATGTTAGGCTAGTTTACGTTTACTCTGGGAATAGTTATTAAGTATCTGTATTAATTTTGCAATATATTTATGGTTTTATTTATATGCAGTTGTTACGCTTAAAGTTTATCTCTCGCCTATTTAATAAATCTCGCGAATTCATTAAATTGCTTGCTAAGTCTATTTTGATCAGACCAGGTGATAAATAGATAGGTTGATTAAGCCGTAAATCTGGAGAAAGCTTTTATTATGATTTAATGAGTTAGTATTTTCAGATGCATATATAATTCCTGATATTTAAACCGTCCGTTACATGTGAGGTGCTTGAACCTTGATTAGACCAAGCATTTTCTGGTAACGAGTTCTTATGAGTCTATGATTTAGTCCTTAAGATAATAAGAGGAATTTTGCCAAAAAATTATAATTAAACCAGTAAGATAGCATAATTAATCAGATCATATTAACCTGACCCAGAGTTCCAATTTATTTAACTGTTAACTTAGTTTATTTTATCTTTTCTTTTTATTTATTTTACAAGTCAATTAATACCCCCTCTTGTGACACGCTTAGGTACTATTATATGTATATTAGTCCCACGGTTCGACATCCGGTTGCTTACATTTTCACTATACTACTGCGACCGGGATTTATTTGCAGCCCGACGTTTATTTTTGGGTTTTAATTTCTATCTTTTATGTTAATTATACCTGTTCTAACCACTCACAAATAACACGTCTGCACACCCCTGAGTTTAACCAAGGCTCTTGACTCACGTCTGTTGGGGATTATGTATGTTGTGTTCGGGTCACTAAATCCGATCCATCTTTATGTTAAGTTATCCGTTCGTCTAAAAGAACGGTAACGAGTTATGTAAACGAGCTTAGCATGAGTTTGATAGCATCCTCTAGGCTCTCCCAGTGAACTAATTATGTTTGGGGCGGTTCCTAAAGAGATCCGTACCCGTTATGTTATGTGTTATTGATGTACTACAATGTTATTTGCGATGTGATGTTATGTGTTGTGTAAATGTGAAATACGTGGATCATGGATATGAATTCCAGTTTATGAAAGAAACGTTTATGGATAACCCGACTAGTGGGTAAGTGTCGTCTATTAAGGAAATAGCTCCATTAAGGGAGAAACACTCTAGGGTCAAAGAACACAAGGAGTGATTTATTAGGTGTAGATGTGTTGTCTGTATTTTTTGTGATCTCCGTTGTGGATTGTAATGTGTTTTGTGTTATTGGAGTACATGCATGATTCAAATGTAATCAACCGCATGCTAAGATGACAAATAGTTGTGCGTGGCCCGGTAGCATGCAGGCTGCGGGATTACCATACCAGCAAAGGTGCTGAGCCCCTGGGGGGCCACCCTTTCTCTTCTTTTTCCTATTTCAGGTACAAGGAGCTGGAAGCCGTTCGAGAGTAGGACGGGGTAGCCGTTTGTACATGGGTAATCATTTAAGTTATATATGTACAGTAGGTGTAGTAAGACCGAAATTGGTATCGGCATTAGTTTGTGAATACTCGGTATAGTTGGAAGGTATGTGTATGTTTTTGTTGTTAATGGAAAGGGATAGTAACATGTGGTCGCTCGGGAATCTAGTCCATCAGACCGATACAATGTATATGTAATAGCCTTGTTAGCCACGTGGGTGGTTAACGGCGTGTAACACCAACGAGTTAAGTAATGTGATGAAGTATGTTTTCCGCTGCAGTTTGTTGTTAAGTGTGTTAATGTTGGATGGGGTGTTACAAAAAGTGGTATCAGAGCAAAGTATCGCTCTGATGACTGAATTACCGAGCTTAGGAAGTACCGAGTTAGGATTTTAGTACTTTGGGTTAAGGGTTGAGTGATAGTGTGGGAGATATGCTAGTTAGGTATTACCAGTGTGTACTGGAAACCTACAATATCCTTCCCACCCTCCACAATCCTGTTTTATAACTTGGGAAACAACGCCAGAGAGATGGAAGTCCTCTCATACTCGGGATACCCGATCTGGCTGTTATTAAGTACCTCTAAAGGTACGGAGAACCTGTCATACGGTAGATCCCGAAAGCTGGGAATCCCGGAGACGGTTTCCATCTGAACAATGTTAACCGCATTAATAGCGAAGAATGAAGAATTTTGTGTATAAGAGAGTAGAATTTCCGGCAACCTGGGTCGACATGCCAAGCAGTCGAGGATAACCAGCGTGCAACATACCAACCGTGCAACAGGCAAGAAGTGAGATAATGGAACCCGAGACGAGTGTCTACGGGACCACAGTTGTTAAATAATACATTGACGGTATACCAACCGACAAAGGAACTACAACGTAGTGCCCAAACAAGAGACAAGTCTCAGTAACCACGACAAATGCGTGGAACGGGCTACGAAGAGGAAGCAATACTAAGAAAAGGGGTCTCCAAGAATGGGGAACACCCCAGTTAATGATTATCATGTGAAGATAGTGAGAGGTCACCCAGAGGAATTATTATCAAGACAATAAGATCAAGTGAGGGCCAACAAGGCCACTGATGACAGTGCGGGTAAAAATGATACCGCAACCGGTGTGTGTGTTTAACCGATAGCCAGTTAGCATGGCGCACTTGCTATAGCAAGTGCTGCTATAACAGGGCTGTTCGGGAAGTTTAACAAATACGAAGTACTTAGTGAAGTACCACGAAGTTAACTATGATCATCATAACTGTGGAAGGGCTTAACAGCCTAACCCTTGTAATTGGAAGTACACCAGTCAGCAGGAAGCTAGACTTGGTTAAGGCAAGAAGACGTTGTGAAACCATGAAAATTTTTCTTTCAAACTCAGATTTATTTCAAACTCTTTTCTTTCAAAACCAAGTTTTCTTTCAAACCAATACTTTTTTCTAACCTTCTTTTAAACCAAACCAGTAACCTAAAGGGTAGTTGACAAGGATACAACAGTGGATAAACTTTCCCTCGATTAAGTTCGGGAAGCACGGAATGCATGTTGTCGTAGGACAATATAAGGGAGTTGACAACAAAATACTTCATTTAGGCGTGTGACGGACACTACAAGTGTACCAACTGTAACGTGGGACGACCGCACTCCGATAGGAGCTTGTGGGCCTGACAGACCTACTTATGGGTTAGTTGGGTAAGTAGCAATGTATCAACATGGTACCCCACATATGTATACAAGTAGAGTCCGGAACACGGGAAGTAGTCGACTCCATACTACGGTCAGCAGTAAAAGTCAAGAAAGAGCAACTGATTACCATGAATGGTTAAAGTAAAGGAACTCAGTTAAGTTAACGAGACTAAAGGAATTAGTGAATTCATTTCAAGGAAATGTTTAAGAGTCAGGAGGTGCGAAGTGCCCTAACTGTTATGTAAAGACATCGTACATGTCTTAAGAATCTTGAGGGATAAACATGATAGCTGGAACGGTGACCCAGCCTATACATGGCGAGGCAAATGCCTAATGTGGACACATTAATGTGCAACGAACGGGGTGAAATTCCCAGAATGAGTACCTACACTACCAAGAGATATTGATCTTCACAGAAGAAGATAATAAGCCAGTCAAGAACGCAAAACGGCGTGGCTAACTGAATATCTCAACAAGTGCGAACCAGATGTAATGGCATAACTTAGCAACACCCAGGAGCAATCCTTGAAGGGTGTTCGCATCAACAATTGTTGCACGAAATAATGTGACAAAAACGCAAGGACTGAAACTAACACCCAGTTTAAGCATAAGTTGTCAGGAGACAGACTGACGATCCCAAGGGGGCACCCTATGAAAGGAAACCGAATGTAACGACCTTGTCATGGAGCCCAATATGGCGTCCAAACCATGAAATGTTGTACAGGAAAATAAATGTGTGTGAACCGTCCACAATGGACAGAGCTCGAAGCAGTAAGGCTTATAAGCCACAACTAAAGTGTAATATGTAAATTTGATCGATTGCAGAAGTTTGTGTTGTACAACTAAATAGAGCGGAGAACGAACCACTACTTTAAGATTGGGGATACCTCTTGATGTTGTGAAACCGCTGAAGCGGTAGTTATGTGAACCAAATTCAAGAAATATGTTAGGGAGGGATGATATTATTATTGCGAGAGAGCATTTAGTTTAGTAGCATGTGTGTATAAAGTGAAGCACCGAGCTAAATAACGCCGGCTTGTGACTCGAGTGATCAATGCTCAAGGAGCATTCAGTAGTCATCCAAATGAATGAGGAACCATAATACGAATGATGTAAGTATATGTGTGGAAGTTAATGTGACAGTAAATACCATGTAAGTTAGTGTTATACAATAAGTAAGAGCACGGTGCGCAGCAAGCTACCGTTGTATAAGTGTTGTTGAATAATAATATGGCAGATAAGACCAGTTATGAGTTAAACTCAATGGAGATGCAAGGTAAGTGATGATAAACAAACTGGGCAATAAGCCAGTAGTTGGTACTATGTGATAAGGAACTCAGTGTGGATTCCGTTGCCAATAAGAGATTTACTGTCAAGAGTTTACGCCTCTGCACTCTGTATGACTGAGTGTTTTGGTATTGCATTTGAACAGTATTGATCGAGTGCGATGGATAGGATTCTGGAAATGTTAATTATGGTGGAAACAGAAAGCGGCTTATAACGCCATAGTGACTGATGCATAGGAAATACAAAGACGTACCAATGAAAGAGTACTTGTACAGGACCAAATGTGGAGGCATGATTAAGAACAAGTGACTACAGTAGCACTAAATACCAAATATTGGTATGGAATATACCTCAAGCGTGGGAAATAACTGAGAGAGCACTACACACTAGGTAGTAGCTCAACCTCAACCGACAGTAAGTCGGAAGGAATTAAGTCAGTCATTGTGAAATACGTAGCAGTATACACTGTAAATTATTAGAGAAGTGGATGGAAAGTTTTGAAACTCACCGAATTTGCTCACGGACAGAATTACCACGCATCGGTTGAGAAACCATTATTACCAAGATAAAGGTGATAATTGGGGATGTACAATACAGTAAGAATAACGAATGGGGCAAACTAAGCTCTACAGTTATCAGAGTTGCACAGAAGAAACTAGTGAGCCAGCAATTCAAGTGTTGAATGTGCATAGTGAACAGGAGTGAACGGCTAATTATTAATGCCTAGAAGCCTCACAGGCTAGAACCGAAACCAGTTAAGAGTTAAAGCAAACTCCAATGAGAATTCTTGGTTTAGGAACTAGACCGCCAATATGGTTAAGATCCTCTAATCAGAATGCATTGTATAATAGACCGCGTGGAAGTTAAAGTACTTCACGACGGCAGAACGTTTTAAACCAATGATTCAGTGATTGATTACGTGGGCGTAATCCCTTTTAAGGGGGGTAGAGCGCAAAACCACTTAGTGTGTATTACCGTACAAGTGTACGTAGTGTATGTGACCTATATTGTGCATAACACAAAATAATTGTTTTGATGATTGGTGTGTGTGTGTTACGTAAACATACACATTCATTCATTGTTTAATTGTGGTAATTGCGCACAGAAGATGCGAATACCATTGTGATAAGTGTGTTTATTTGTTAACAGTTGTGTGTGATAGTACAAGTGTGGGGAGTAGAGAAACTCCCGGGGGAACAAAAACCCCGACATTATATGTTCATACGACACTAAATGTGAAACTGTGTGTTATATTTTGATAAAATATATGTGTATGTATACAATATAGTGATTCATGAAAAGGGTATGAAACCGACATAGAACCTAGTGAGAATAAGATTCCCTAGGTAACAGGATTAAAGTGAATGGAGATAACTGGTAGATGGAGTTCTATCCTTTGGAGATGTAATGATTATGAATAGAAAGACTAAAAGATAGAAAATTGGAAATGGGTGTATTATTTGGTGCGTGAAAATGAAGTGGGAGGTGGAACTTGATTTGCATGCAATCAAGGGAAGCCGAAGACAAATTGGGGTGAAAGGATAGTTCGACACTGATGCTGATCACATCAGAGTTGGATGATTCTTGAAGCTCCCTATAAGTGGTCGCAAATAACCACGCTAAGAAAATAAGCAAAGAGCATAAGTTGGACTTGGAGTTGTATGTGTTTTCCAAAAGGATTTTGAATTGATATTTATAAAACGTCGATAGATACCTTACATTATGGAAGTACTTTTACTTGACCTTAGAAAAGAATATTTTTGTAGTACTTGCCTGGTGACATGGGAAGCATATGTGTTAAAGATTAAGTGATTGTTTGATCTCCCAAAGGAACGGGGACAGAAGGTGTCCATCGCGACCGGGTTCTGCGGGATCACTGTGTATATAAAAGATATCTTTGATTGTTATACATGCTATGACATATTGTGTGGTATGTGAAATAAATACTATTTTGACCTTGAGTCCTAATGTGGTTGAGTTCTGAAAGTTGTTATGTTACCTAGACCTATGTGTCTAAATGTTGTTGTGTTACCTAGACCTATGTGTCTAAATATTGTTATGTTACCCAGACCAGAGAGTCTAAGGGTTGTTATGTGAGTACAATGTTGTTAAGATACCCGGACCATTGAGTCCGAGGTTATCATGTAAGTATGTTATGTTATGATATGTATGGATGTGAATATGTTGCCCGGACCGTCAATTCTGAGGTTGTGATGTAAAGTATGTTTGGTTACGAAAGTTTTATTTTGCAAGAAATCCCTGTGTTCTAATCCAATGATGTGTGGGAAGTGTGAACTTCGAGGACGAAGTTCTTTTAAGGGGGTAGATTGAAATACCCCAAACCTTGATATATTGTTTAAATACTAAACTATGATATTTAAAGGCTAAAAAGTGCCTTAAAAACATCAGTGTACAATTTAAACCATGGTGAAAACAATAAGTACCATAAATACAGTTTGAGCAAAAACATGCTCTAAGTTTGGAGTGAACTTGGTTGGGACCCAAAGAACCTACCAAGACTTGGTGATATTCAATTATGATTTAATAAGGCTAAATAAGTCCTTAGGTAACCTTGGTAGACGATTAAACCAAACAAAACACAAATAAATACCTTAGAGTCAATATGGGCAAAAATGTGCTCTAAGCGTGGGATAAGTTTGTATAAGACCTAAAGGTCATATCTATACCTTAATTATGTGTTAATGAACATATTAAATCAATTACTAAAGAAAACCAAGCTTGAAAACAAGTTAAAACACAAAATGTGCTTTAAGGAGCCTTAAAGCACATTTTTGAAAAAATTGTCTTGTAAATGAGTTTTGAATGGCTAAATGTCCATCATTACTCTTTAATTAACATGTGTACTACTTATATCACATTAGGAAGTCTAAATCAATGGGAAATCAAAAATTTCACAAATATGTGCCTTAGTTTGTGAATAGTAACTAAATTGTACTAGTTTATAACATAAGTCAATATAAGTGACTTAGTTGGTCAACAAAGACCACCAAAGAGCCTAAACTACTAAGGGGGCCAGTTTTTCATGTGTGACTCACCACACTTGACCAATCAAATAAACAAGGAAAGTAATAAAGCATAGTTACTATTTGCTTTTAGCTAAAATATCTCCAAAAGCAAGCCATTCTCTTCATTCTCCTTGCTTCCCCACCGTCTCCAACCTCCCTTCTCCCATCTCATTCTCGGTTTGCTACAGTCCACATAACTACTCCATCTTTGAATCCTTGTAATTCCTAGCTCCATATACCAAATCAAATTCGAAGACCATATTTGTCTTAGTTAGGCCAAGCTCTACACTTCTCTCTTTTCCAATCTTCAAGAACTCCATTTTGGTGCCATGGAGATTCACCATTGAAGGAGCTTGAGCTCATATTTTCATGCCTTGTCATTCTCCTTTGCTTCAAGGTAAGGAAAATCAAAGAAAAACTCCATTTCCTCTTGTTTTTGTATGTGACCGAAAATCACCATTTGATGGTGTCTTCTCTTTTCTTTCATAGCTCCATTTCAATCTTTAAAGGACAAGGAGGAGTCCTCTCTTGATGCTTATTCAAGCTCTCTTTTTATTCCAAGGTAAAACAACTATCCTAAAGTGTATAGACAATGTATATAACCTAGGGTTTGTAAATGAGTTTAAGCATGAAGCTTGAATTCTCATTGGTTTTACTTGTATATTGATTAGAACATTGACAAGTAACCAAGTCCTCTTGCCGATTTCCAAACAAGGAAGAACAAGAGTGTTCAAGTAAAAATCTTGAAGAAAAGAGGTAATGTGCTAACCTAATGTGGTTTAAATGCATTAGGAAAAAATGAGCTTAAGTTGTTCATTAAAACTACTTAAGGAGCTAATGGTAAATGAGTTAGTAAAATGCTCTCAAGGAGTTTATTAAGGGCATATATGGTGTTGTGTGTAATTGCAGGTCAAAGGCAATATATATATGGGAAATTTAGTGTTTAAGGTTTAAGCAATTTAAGAGCCTAAGAGCCATGTTATTTAAGGGCCTAAGTGCCAAGCAATTTAAGTTCATGCACTATATTGTGATGTAGTGTAGTTTGAGGTTTAGTTGTGTGTAAAGAGTGGTCCTTGTAAAGTTGTGTCTTTGATGTTTAAAGGATGAAAAGCCATGTGTTGTGTATAAGGATGTGAATTAAGACATTGAGTGTTCTTGGGTTATATTAAGGTGAAAAATTATGTGTTTTGGTGTAAGGTGATACAAGAGAAACTATGTCAAAATTTGGTTAATGAACAAGGAGTTTTAGGTGTTCAAAATGATCTTTGGTGACCTAGGTTGAACTAGAAATGATTAAGGTCTAAATTGGTAAAAGAAGGTGAAATGAGGTATTCTTAGGTGTTAAAATGTCTTGGGTGTTATCTTGGAGGATTTAGAGTGCAAATGAGAGTTAAGGATGTTTCAAGCCATGGTGAGATTGTGTTAAGGATTTATACAAGTTTTGGTACCAATGAGGAAGTAAGGTGTTGTAAAGTTGTGTCTTTGATGTTTAAAGGATGAAAAGCCATGTGTTGTGTATAAGGATGTGAATTAAGACATTGAGTGTTCTTGGGTTATATTAAGATGAAAAATTATGTGTTTTGGTGTAAGGTGATACAAGAGAAACTATGTCAAATTTTGGTTAATGAACTAGGAGTTTTAGGTGTTCAAAATGATGTTTGGTGACCTAGGTTGAACTAGAAATGATTAAGGTCTAAATTGGTGAAAGAAGGTGAAATAAGGTCTTCTTAGGTGTTAAAATGTCTTGGGTGTTATCTTGGAGGATTTAGAGTGCAAATGAGAGTTAAGGATGTTTCAAGCCATGGTGAGATTGTGTTAAGGATTTATACAAGTTTTGGTACCAATGAGGAAGTAAGGTGTTGTAAGGAAGATGTGTGAATTTGTGGAGAAAATTCTTGGAAGAACATAAAGTGTTTTTGGTGGGCTAAATAATGTGTGGGAACATGCTATAAACCTAAGGGGGAAATATTATAAATGTTGAGCATTTTGGCAAGAAATGAGTAAGTGTTTAAGGGTATAGAAAATGAAGTTTTTGGCACGTCCGAACTACCGTCCGAACTTGGATGTTCGGACATTCCCTGTTGCGCGTAAGTTTCCTGAGCTTCGACCAGTGTCCGAACTACCGTCCGAATTTTGACGTTCAGACACACCTACCTCTATTCTCTGTTTTGGCCACGAACAGTGTCCGAACTTGGGGAAGCTTGGACGCAGGTTCGGACGTCAGTATACACCCATTTGAGCCTCGAACAGTGTCCGAACTTGGGAAGTCCGGACACAAGTTCGGACAAGGCGCTGTTTTGACCAAAAACTTTGTTTAAGGTTAGAAAATGATATCTAATGATGGGGATTGATAAGTAAAGATGTTATGAGATTGTTAAGGACATGTTAAGTGAGTTAT